>JANHFR010001820.1:37764-51172 GCA_032468015.1 Mimophis mahfalensis | reverse complement strand
GTTGGGGGGGAGGGTAGTTGGGGATTAAAATTGAAAATGTAATTTTAAAACTTTTTCAATTAAAAAAAAACTTTCAGTTGATAATATCAAAATCACACAAAATTTGGAGCCCACAGGAGCTGGATCTTTTTAATGTAAAAAAAAAAATAAAGTAGTTTTAAATGATCTTTGGATATCCTTTAAAGTAGACTCGTATCTCATAGTTGTTGAATGGTATACCTTGATGTCCCTGGATCCACAACAAAGTTACAAGGGCATTGTGGGGCATTTTAAACTTTTCAAAGCAATGCATTGATTCTTTTTTTTAAAATAGTCTTTATTGAGCTTTTCATTTAAAAACACAAACATTTACAAAAAAGCACAAGAAAAAAAAAGAAAACAAGAGTAAACCAAAAAGATTAAAAATGGTTACATCATTACAGAATTCCACTCTACTAATACAATTTCCAGCTGGTCAGCTTATATATAGTGCCTTTCAACCATACTTCCAAATATAATTATGCACATATCCACATATAAGATGTTACACCATTATATATTCACACTTTCCTTAGTACCAAATCATATTACCACTACTTATATAACATAGTCCAGAATCTATATAGTTTAAATGTTACACAGTTTTGTTCATTCTTCTTTCTAGCCTTTTGTACCATAGATCCCAAAACCAACAGTATTCCGTGTCTCCTTTGTCCTTCAAAATTTTTGTTAGCCTGTTAGCTTTAGCACACTCAAGAATTTTGTTTATCAAAGTCTCTTCTGGCGGAATGGTTTCTTTTTTCCAAAATTGGACAAAGGCCAGTCCAGCGGCTGTGGTTATGTGCAGTACTAAATACCTTGTCCCTTTCTTTGTTTTTTCTGGCTTAATCCCCAGCACATATTGTCTCCAGAGCCAACTCTATCCTAGTACCTGTTATTTCCCATAGCCACTGTTTTATTTTTTCCCAATACTATCTGGATTTTGGGCATGCCCGTCACTGATGTTAATAAGAACCCTTAACCAGTCCACACTTCCAACAATTAGGTGGATACCCTGGGTATATTTTAGCTAATCTCTCTGGGGATAGGTGCCATCTATATACCATCTTCAATATATTTTCTTTATATGATGTCGCCATCACCACTCTGATATTTTTATTCCATATCTCTTCCCATTTGTTCAGTAGGATCACACAATCAATGTTTCTACCCCATGCTATCATGGAGCCTTTCACTGTCTCTTCCACCATTTCTGCCGTCATCAAAAATTTATAACATTTCGACAGCATCCCCCTGTCTTCTCCCCATAGGATTTTATCCAATTCTTGTAAGTTCAGGTAGATGCCATATACCTCTTGATCTTGTCTAAACCTGGATTGTATCTGGAGATAAGTCCACCAGTCCAGATGTATTATTCCCTTGGAACTTAACTCTTATCTCATTTTTAGATCTCCCTTCCCATCTAGCAGGTCCTTATACATCAGCCTCTTCTCTGGGTTAGATAGATTTGGATGAGTTAGAGCTTCATATGTGGACCACCAACAGGGAATCTTACTATTGTGCTGATTTTTAACCCTATCCCATGTCTCTATCAGAATTTTCATAATATAATGTCCCTTGAAGTATTTACTATGTCCCCCCTTCTCACACCACAGAGAGGCATGCCATCCCTGCTGCAAATCATATCCCTCAATTGTCAACAGACAATTCCTCTGAAAGTTGATCCAATCCTTATTCCAATGCAGTAATGACAATGCATTGCTTCTTGACATGTCTCTAGACATAAACTACAAATCTAGTATTGCTAGAGCACCACTACACACAGTTTGGGAAACTTAAGTCTGTCCTCAGCCATAGAAACTTCATAGCCACTTGGGCCATTTTCACCTCACCTGCAGTAAATCACAGAGTGGTAGGGAATGACAAAGGAAAGGAATGCTACTTACACCACCTAGATCTCCTGAATAAAAAGTGAGAGAAAATTGTGAATAAATGAATGTTGATACTGTAAAAATAGGCCAAAACAATGAATACTCTTAAAATTTTAAGCAGAAGCTGATGTGGAATGTAGAAGAAGGAAATTGAAAGGACAAGGATTGCTCATACAATATATTTATGGGATTTACAGCATGGGTTATTTTTATGTGGTTATGGAGCCTGAAGGGAATTTTTTCTAGATAGATTCCAGTTGCAGGATTACTTATACTATTAATTATTTTTTACTGCTTTATTTATAGCTCAGTTAATCTTCCTTCTTCCCCAACCAAGTATAACCACAGTAATTCAGTCAATAGCAGTGTCAGCTCATACCTTTCCCCCCTTGTAACTTAATTAGCTCACAGTCAATTAATATGAATGCATTATTCTCACACCTACCCCTTTCTATCAAATTATAATCCTATCAGTTAATTCATTTTCCCTCTCCAATTTTGCAGTTCCTCATTTCTCACAGAGCAATATACTTGTCCTAACATGATCCTGAATCTGAACACAAGCATTAGTAGGAACATATTGATTTGTGTTCTATTATTTCTATCTTATTCAGTTTCTAAAACTTCCTTATTGCCAAGTAACCAGAAGTGCATGCAAAAAGCATTGAAAATGTATTACAACAATGAAAAGTAATAGTAATCATAAGAAAATACAAAAACTTAAAAGTTCTTCAACATTCCAATGTTGGACATTGGAATGTTGTCCTATTTGTTCATTTTTAAAACTGTTGCAGGGATTGGGATTGTTGGGGTATTGGTTTGTTGTTGTTGTTTTGTATTTTGTTTTGCAATAATAAAAAGGAGGTAACCAAAAGTTAGTTAGTTTGTTTGTTTGTTTATTTATTTATTTATTTATTTATTTATTTATTTATTTATTTATTAGATTTTTATACCGCCCTTCTCCCTAAGGACTCAGGGTGGTTTACAGGGCATTAAAACACATCAATACAAAATTTAAAATTAAAGTTAGTAATAGTGACCAGGAATTGAGGAAAATTCTTGAATTCTCTTAAGACAGACAGACCAGTATGGATGTACTTGAGCAGGTACATTCATACATCTTACTTTTTTGTGTGTGCTTGCCTTGGCAAAGGATATTCTGAGTTCAGGTCATACTCTTTTTTTATTTTTGCTGGTCTCCCAATCATTATAATGTGCATTATCTTTACTAACAAAATACTGAAAATTGTGTGAGTGGAAGACTTGCCCAATTTTTATAATTATCACACTGTCACTTCTGCTTAATCTTGATAAGATGTGTTATATAATGAACATATGGAAAACACAAGCACACATACATTAATCCAGTGTCATAATATGGAAAACACACACATACATATTTTCAATGTGATAATGAGAATAATTACATTGAAAAATATGCGTTAGTATTCATGTTGTGCTGGTTCGTGTTCACTGTCTGCTTAATATATACTAAGTTATATAGCATGGCATACTGATTTTACAGAATTTGGTGAGAAATGAATATAGGTCTTCCCTTGTATCTACTTAGTTACAATTTTATGGTTCTTTCAAACTTTCTAAGCCATGGAGTTTAGTATTAAAAAATAAATCCCAGAATCTCTGATCAAGAAGCAAAGCTCTAGGAATAGAAAAATAGCTATATGCTATATGCTAGTGAATTATTTAGTCTCTTATAGAATTCCATCAAATTATGATGAAATATAGGATTCTGTGGAGCACTGTTTGAAAAACTCTAAGGAACACAGCCCAGGTCTAATTCATAAATGTTTCATTGATGCCTTTGGGGACTTACGTTTTTTCATAGCATGCATGCATAAGAACCTTATCTATCTTCTCCCTTAGAATTAATAGTAGTATTAATTTAGGATATTGTAATGTGGTTGCATCCATATAAGTACCTTACATTCTGACAAGATTACAACCTGGTATCCTTCAATTTGGGCCTCTTCTTTGTAGAGATAGTCCTCAGGTTACAATGACAATTGCTAAGTGATATGGTCATAAGGTTGATATCATGTTTCCATACCCATGGTCTCCATTTTTAAAGACTCATGCAGGTTGTAAAGTGAGGACCTCACATGACCATGACTTCTGACTTCCTGCCAGCTTTCCTATTGACTTAGCTTGTGGGAAGCCAGCAAGGAATGTTGAAAATGACCATGACTAACTGTGAAATTGTAATTGGAACCAAGTACCCCGATCTAAGTCATGTGACCACACAGGGATGCTGGGTTGGCCAGAATTCCAAGGACTGGTTATAAGTACCATTTGCTTAGTGCCATCATAACTTTGACTTGTTGCTGAAAGAAGATTCCAAATCACTTAACCTAGGCACAAGCTATATTAGACATAATATTTAATTGGAAATGTGGGTTATATTTATCCAGAGGCTGGATGATAAGGATGAGACTGTGCCTTAAGTATTTCCAAGAATACTTTTCTATTTCAGCTAGAAAATCATACATAAGGAGTTTTTGCTGCTTGATTTGTGCTATTATGACCTCTGTTATCTTCCTGTTGTTAATAATTACCTTATAAAATGCCCTCTTGCATTAAATAACATTATGACATAGAGCCTGATTAGTCTTCTTGCCTTTATTCTGATAAAATGCTGTTAGAATCCTATTGGCTTGTAGTAAGTAAAAGAGATGTACTTTCCATATATTTCCACATTTTCATAGATCACTGCTTTGTTTGCATTTTCTGACAATTCTGTGCAAGTATGTTGGTTTGTTGTTGTTAGTTGTGAAGTCGTGTCTGACCCATCACGACCCCATGAACAATGTTCCTCCAGGCCTTCCACCATCCCCTGGAGTCCATTTAAGCTTGCATCAACTGCTTCAGTGACTCCATCCAGCCACCTCATTTTCTGTCATCCCTTTCTTCTTTTGCCCTCAATCATTCCCAGCATTAGGCTCTTCTCCAGTGAGTCCTTCCTTCTCATTTGGTGGCCAAAGTATTTAAGTTTCATTTTCAGGATCTGGCCTTCTAAAGAGCAGTCAGGGTTGATTTCCTCTAGGACTGACTGGTTCGATTGCCTTGCAGTCCAAAGGGCTCGCAGGAGTCTTCCCCAGCACCATAGTTCAAAGGCCTCAACTGTGTGTTGGTTACATGTGCCAATTACAATTTCAAGAAGGCAATACTTAGCCATGACTTTTTATTATGGTACAAAATTATGGTAGTGTCTTTAGAAATATTACAAGCTGGAGTACTAAATAGCAAGATTATATGTCTTTTCCCCTTATATCTAAAAATGCCCTTAATTGATGGGCCTATATTTCCAAACTCTATAAACTCTTGACAAAAAGAATCTATTTCTGAAGGAGATCACCCATTATCCAAATCTACCAGGCAGTAAATTAATTGTTAAACTCTATGGTGTAGCCAGCTGGAATCAGAAAGGAGTGAATCAGAATATAAAGCTTATTTATATTCTTTGAGAGCATTCAAATTCACTGAAGGACTTCATGTTTGGGAAGGAAATTATAATATATAGAGAGTTAATACTGAATTCTCGTTCAGTAACCTTTTTGAGAATACATTCCTTACATCACTTGCTTTCTGCATTTGAAATATCATGCTTTTACAGCCTAGACTTGTGTGTGGCAGGAAAAAAAAAGCTGAAAAATTATGTGGTGTTTTCTGATGGTTAATTTTTTATATAAAAATGCTTTTAAAGTATGCTTAGAATTGTACATTAATTACAAGTTTCACCATGCTTTCGTCTGGCTAATTACAAGTTTCACCATACTTTCGTCTGGCTTCAGTAATATTTATAACATAGAATGTTGCTGAATGTCTGATTTAGAATTGTTTAGCACCAAAACTAGAGCATTTTGGTTTAAATGTGTATTTCAGACATATCCTTTTGAAAATACCTTTGATGCCAATGAATGCCAGTGGAAATGATTTTCTTTCATTTTGGCAGAGGAGAGCAGGTGAATTTGTAGAAGGAATTAAACTTATTCATCCAGCTGAGATTTCTACATGTTTATCCCAAGTAAAAAATGAATAAAGTTTGATGCAGTGTACATTGTAGTGTTATACAATTTGTCATGCTGGAATTCATGGAACACCTTGGTCATGACTATTTTAAGTATTAATATTCCAATTTCATTTTAAATTGTATTTTAATCCAATTTCATTTTAAATTGTTTTTATTGGATTTTAATAGTAATTTGTGTTTGGAACTCTGCACTTTAATGTGGCCAATGGACTAATCAATAAACTAAACTCTAAAGTATTAATGACTTTCTGACTGAATCCAACCTTATTATTATACAAAAGAACTTAAAGTATGCATTTGAAAGAGCAAGTGTGGCATTCTGATATGGTTTCAGAAATATGGGATATGACTGAGGCCTTGAAACATGGATCACTCTTCTGTGGCATAGAGTGGCATAGGTGATTTGGTCAAAATCTACAGCTGAATATTATATAGGGAATCCTTGCTTAGTGAGTTCAATTGGAACCAGCAACTTAGTGTCTAATTAGCCCAACTGCTAAGTGAAGCAGCAGAACACCACAAGAAGCTTATGACACCACTTCCTATTTGGTCATTAAGCAAGTGACTATGGGCCATTAAGTGAGATATGACGTGTTGTGACAGCAACATAAAATTTTACTACTGGTTTCTCCATTAACAAGTGGCAATAACGTGACAACAGGTCATAAATACCCACCAGTTGTAAGGTGCACAAACGTTGATTACATGACAATAGGAATGGTTGTAAGCACAAAGACTGGATGTAGTATTACTTTTTCAGTCACAATTGCATCCTTTCTAAAAAATATTACTACTTTTGTTTGTATGGCAGCTGTTTCTAGCAATAATCATTGGATACTTGACAATATTAATATAATAATTTTAAGGTGTCTCTGTCTCTCTCTCACACCCACATATACCTTTGATACCTTGAGTGGCCATATATCATCTTGTGATAAATATATTTCTGCTGTCTATTTTGCTAAGAACAGCACATTATGTGTGTTTATTCAGAAAAAGACACAATAAAATTATACCAAACATTTTGTTGTGAATGAATGAATGGATAGATAGATAGATAGATAGATAGATAGATAGATAGATAGACAGACAGATAG
Organism: Mimophis mahfalensis; assembly: GCA_032468015.1. NCBI lineage: Eukaryota > Metazoa > Chordata > Lepidosauria > Squamata > Mimophis > Mimophis mahfalensis. The sequence continues at coordinate 44,117 of JANHFR010001820.1, read as the reverse complement.
ATAGGTAGATAGATAGATAGTAAAATACCACCATGAATCCTTTGGGAGAAGGGCGGTATATAAATCTAATAAACTAACTAAATAAATAAATGTGTTGCTAAAACACAATGTGTTGCTAAAACACATTGTAAGCCGCCCTGAGTCTTCGGAGAAGGGCGGGATATAAAATGGATTAAAATAAAATAAATAAATAAATAAATAATCTTCCCATCGCCTGGTTCAGTCCCATAGGGAGGGTCTTCTCCGGGTGCTGCCGGTGGGGGAGTGCTGGCGGGTGACACCAAGGGAAAGAGCGTTCTCTGTGGGTGCAACCGCCCTATGGAATACACTACCAGTAGAGCTCCGGATGGCACCTGATCTCCAGATGTTCCGCAGGGAGTTGAAGACTTTATTATTTACATCTGCTGGCCTGGATTGAGGGGATTTTATTTTGTTTTTATTTGTCTGTGAGGGCGTGTTCGTTTAATTAATTTTAAATTTTGCATTGATGTGTTTTAATGCCCTGTAAACTGCCCTGAGTCCCTAGGGAGAAGGGCGGTATAAAAATCTAATTAATTAATAAATAAATAAATAAATAAATAAATAAATAAATAAATAAATAATATAATCTTAATATAATATAATCTTAACAAAATGTTGATTAAAAGCCTACTGGAGAAATTTACAATAAATGGAAAACAAAGTCAAAGCTAACATATTCTGTAGAAATAGGATGGAGCACTGGGTGTTGGCTGAATCCTTCTTTTTAACGAAAGCAGAGAAGTTGCACATTTCCTTTGAGTATTCCTCCAACAAGTTAAGGACACAATATTACAAGATGTTGAGAACACTGACCCATAATTGTATTTGTTTCCCAGCAGGGTATGCTTTCTCCGTATCAGCTGTTTCTGGCATCAGTGAATGAACTGACTAGACAGTTTTGGACTCTGTTCAAGCAGTACCATCAGTTGCATTGAATAGTTGCCAGTATGAAGAATGGGCTGTGATTACAAGTAAAGCCTCCAGTCTCCAAAGATGTGGAAGCGTGTGACTAACCTGCAGCATAGAGTTTCGTTAAACTTTCATGTATTCTTATTTACCTGGCCAGCTAGGGACTATAATGATGAATGGTGAATTGTTTGTAATATAGATCAGCCATTCTTCTCTTTTGCTGTGGTAAGCATAGGTTGGTTTCATTGCACTATTTCTGAATGGTTAATGGAAATACAGATTTTTCACCAGATTTTTCACTGCTATTGAGAGATAAATAATCTCAACATTTTATTAGTTCTCATTCTGTTTGTTAAAATACAAAAAGGTGCTCCTGAAGCCAGTGTTTCTAACGCTTGACTTAAAAACAAAGCCAAAATCCAAATTCCCATTTATAGATATTTTCATTTTACATAGTAATGTCATACTGAAGAATGCCAAATGCACTTGCTATTTTCTTCTTAATAATATCTAATTTTCTTGGAAATGCTATGGTAATCTTGAGGAAGGAAGTAATTCTGTCATAATTGATGAAAAGTACCATGTGCACTAATTAAATGACAGCAAGATGTAGAATTTTAAGGCGGGTTAAAATTCGGTTTTGCAATTCACTTCCCTGAGTACAATGTCTGACATTTCTTGTTTGGGAAATTAATACTATGATTTATGAATGAAAAAAAATATTTGTACGTAGAGCAGTGAACCTAGCCTTTAAGACAAGGGAGATAGCTTTGCTCCTTAGGCAAACGGAAGCAGCATAGAATCCTCCATACACATTCCTCCTTGCGTCTGATATTCGATGCTTGCAGTTATGTGAAGCATATAGTCAACTAATGAAGTATTTTAATTAAAAGAGTCAATGAATGTACTGATTCAATGCAAAACAATTTTAAAAGAGACCGACCATTTTTTTCGATCAGTCTACAAGTAGTCCTTATCGCCATTCCTTTAGCATCCATTCCAAGTTATAACAGTGCTAAAAAAAAATAATTATGACAAGTCCTCGCAGTTCTGCCCATTGTAATGTCTCCACTATAATGGAGATACAGTCACATTATCATAATTTGGGTGTTTGACAACTAACATGTATTTACAATGATTACAGCATCCTGGCCACATTATCATAATTTTCTGACCTTTCCAGCTGGCTTCTCACAAGGAAAGTCACATTTGCTTAAAGACCGCATGATTCATTTAACAGCCATCATAACAGCTATGTGATTCACTTAATGACCACTGTGATAATACCTAATGTTCCCGCAAAAAAATATTACAAATCTTTAAAAAATCTTAAAACTGGGCACAACTCATTTAATGGAAGTTACAGTCCCAGTTATGGTTATAAATCAAGGACCACCTATATAGCATGCTATGTTAGAATTAACTAATGTACATTACATTATTTTGTTTGGAAACTATGTTAGAATCTTTAAAAAAATACATACTGGTACATATCTATTTCACCATCAGTGGAATTCATTAAAAAAAATGGCAAGATACCATCATTTAATGCAAACCAGAATAGAGACATTGATGGTTTTGCATTTTCATCAGTTATAAACTTCGCTTCTTGATGAATTCAGTGCCAATGAAGCAGATGTTATTTGCAGAATATGTAGGTGTGTCTGCCAGTATGCTAAATCCAATATATTAAAAGTTATGCATAATACTTGATTTATATTTTGTGTTGGGTTATGTGGCAAGCCAGTGTAGCTATAGCACGTAACTGAAAGTAGTAAAAGATATTAAACAGGGTATCTCTCAAACCGCGTAGTTTAATAACCATTGTTTGGCATAGAGATAGATGGACATGATTACAGTGGTCCTACATGACCACTTCATGCCAGGATCTGACTAGTTGATCAAGTTTCCTTTCCTGTCACCTTAGGGAGACACTTGTATCTTTCCAGAAGCATTTTACTTCTAGATCAGTTCACACACACAATAAGTGTGGTAGAGTCTAAAAGACCCAAACAAGGTCATTGCACAGATATCAATCTAATTAGATAAGGGAGCAACTTTGGAGGGGAAAAAAAGATCCAGAAAGATAGAAAAGCAGATTGAATATTATTACCAGAGCATCACTTGGTTTACAGTAAAGGAATTGGATCCTTTATTGCAGGTCTTGGTGTTAGAATGTCCTTTTATCCTACATGATTTTCAGTAAAATGATTTTCTAATATTTTTAGGAGTAGAATTATTTGTACTTCTAATAATGCACCCATTTGTAATCTAGTTATTTATCTCTGTAATTTCAGGAGATGTGCCCTTCTAGCACACTAGCCAGGCATTACTATAAGCTTCCTGTTAGTCTACTTTCCATAAGACAGTTCAAATATATGGGAGCCACACTGACTAAACCACCTTTCACCATTTAACCTGATGAGAATGAACCATTATCTGTATAAAAATATCAAACAATGTAGGTTTTTCTTCTGGGCAGATTTGTGCTGGAAGCTGTGATTTGCTGAAGTCTGCTTCAGCTTTCACTATTGCTGCTCAGCATGGCTCCCTGCTCTCCTCGGCTACCAGTTTTTGTCATTTGTTCAGTCAGCAGGGTTCTCAAGCTCAAAACTCAATTCCTGCATTAAACTCCTTCCAACAGCACAAACCACTATTTTTTTTTGACGCTCCACGCATATATTAAAGCAAAATGGCCTGGCAATTAGATTTCATTTATATTCTACAATACAACACTTAAACATCTTAAGATTCAAATAAGCATTTGTTCAAGGGCTTTGTTGCCTGTCCGTGAATACCTTCTCAAAGCAATGGAGAAATGGATTTTTCAGAATCTGTCCTGATTGTTTCTACTTTTGTGTACACCTTCTGTTTATGTATCAGAAGCACAGGAATTAATAATTAGTATTCATGAAAAGAAAAAGCCTATTTACTCTGTATAACACCCTCACTCTACTTTTATTGCATAAAAGAATACAGAGATTTCTCTTTCAAGCAGATTTGCTTTGTCCTTGGTCATATTTATCCTTAAGCACATCAGATTTTTGTTTCTTAAGTAAAAGTAACATTTATTCCTACAGAAGGCGAACAAAATAGGCCTCCGGCTGCTGCTCATCTTCAAGCTGTTAGCCTTTCTGAAATATGAACTGAAATAGAAACTGACGAGAGATTTGATAAAGTTGGAGATTTCAGGGCAAACTATTGAAATGGCAAGGTTAACTATTGTGTTTTGACTATGTTACAATCAAATATTTATATTGTTGACATCAGCTAAAGGTTATGTGAGGTGGTGGTAACCTTGTGTGATTTCCAATGCCAAAAATGACTCCTGTGTAGCCTGATGAGCACAAATACAATTAGTACTGTTCTACCTGGTATTACCTATAGGGTTAGACTTAGGGTCAGTGTATAGATTTTTATTTTTTATTTAGATTTTTTAAATCCTTTATTATTAAAAATAACTCAGGACAACAAAATACCTAATTCTCTTCCTCCTTCTATTTCCCCCACAACAACAACCTTGTGAAGTAAGCTGGGCTGAGAGAGTATGACTGGACCAAAGTCACCCAGCCAGTTTTTGGGCCTAAGGTGGGACTAGAACTCACAGTCTGCTGGTTTCTAGCTTGGTGCCTTAACCATTAAATATATAACCACTACATATATAATGTAGATGTATTGGATTTGTGAGATATTTATAATGGACAAGTTCTATCACTCATCTATCATTAATTCCTTTCTGTTAATATACATAGTCATCAATATGGTGTACTGCTTATTTCTTGGTTCATTTATTTACCAAATTTATACACTGCTGTAAATGCAGGGCTCTCAGCATCTCACAAAAATATAAACGGGTTCTTGGTGTTCTCGGAGCTTGCTTCTTTTCTTGCAGTCGTTTCATTACTCAAATTAGGTAACATCATCAGTGGTAGAATATGGAGTAACAATATAGAGTAACAAATAAAAAACGCACTAGACAGTTTAAAACCCAGACACAACATTACAAAGATTATATAGCTAAAATCTATAAATTTACCTTTGTGACTAGATGCAAACTATATGCAAAACATAATTCTTGAGATGTCAGCTTATCATCCATTAGGACTAAATATTGTAAAGCACTAACTTCTGCTGGTCTCTCCATTCACCAGTTTTGCTCTAGCAACAGGAAGGCTAATTGTGTTGCACAGTACGCTTTGGGAATACAATAAGTCTGCTAGGGCATTTCATGCACAGTTGGAAGACAGCTAATCATTTTGTTGTTACTGCCTAACAATGATTGCAGCACAGCAAAGTAGCATGCTAAGGACCCATGCAAGGTTTTATTTATTTATTTATTTATAGTTAAATTTGTATACCGCCCTATTCCAAATGGACTCAGGGCGATGTACAGGGCATTAAAAATGTAAAATACAAAAGTTAAAACGAATTAAATTAGACACACCCTAACAAACAAATAACACACACACCCCAATCCAGGCCAACTAATGCAAAGAGCCAGGTCTTCAGCTCCTTTCGAAAGGAGCGGAGGTCAGGGGCCATTCGAAGATCTGCCAGTAGCTGGTTCCACCAGGTGGGAGCTCCCACGGAGAAAGCTTTCCCCCTGGGCACTGCCTGATGACACTCTGTAATCGGTGGTACCCAGAGGAGACCCTCCCTATGTGAGCGAACCGGGCGGTGGGATGCTGGCAGCAGGTGTCCCCTCAGATATTCTGGACCCAAGCCATTCAGGGCTTTATAGGTTAGCACCAGCACCTTGAATCGCAACTGGAGAGCAACTGGAAGCCAATGCAGCTCACGGAGAAGAGGCGTTACATGGGAGTATCGGGAAGCTCCCATCACAACTTGCATGGCCACATTCTGCACCAGCTGAAGCCTCCAGGTGGTCCCCAATGGCAGTGTGTTGCAGTAGTCATGGCGAGAGGTTTGTTTATTTGTTTATCAAATTTAGGTACCACCCATCTCATGCTCAGAGTGATTCTAGGCAATACACAGCTAAACACATAAATATCATAAAAATACAACACACCGGTAAAATAGGAGTCTTGTAAAAAACAAACTTGAAATAATTAAAAATTAAAAGATGGAGGAGCACCTTCAAGGCACCTAACCACCCCCAAGATTTCACGCCATTCTGTGAGTCCCATGCAAGTTGGCAAAACCAGGTCTTTACACACTTGCAAAAGACCAGGAAAGCAGGGGGCCACCTCTTCTCTAGGGGAAAACTATTTCAAAGGGTGGGGACAACAGCAAAGAAGAGTCTCTTACTGGATCCCACTAGTCAAAATTCTTTAACTGATGGAGTCCATAACATAAAGAGCCTTGATAGCTCACCGAGCTGAGAACTGCTCTCAGCTGCTGGCTGCTTGCAATTAGTGCAAGTTCTAATCTCACCAGGCTCAAGGTTGACTCAGGCTTCCATC
>JANHFR010001820.1:0-13922 GCA_032468015.1 Mimophis mahfalensis | reverse complement strand
CCCTGAGTCCTTAGGGAGAAGGGCGGTATAAAAATATGAATGAATGAATGAATGAATGAATGAATGAATGAATGAATGAATGAATGAATAATAAGAGCTGTATTGATTACATTTTCCTAGCTATGTTGTCCTGAATGTTGTTTCTGTGTAGCAGTTGGAAGGGGCATAGCTGCACATTTTTTACTCAAAAAATGAATAAACTAGGTATGACGGAGAAACGTTTGTTCTTTTCCCCCAGTCACCACACTCAGACATTATAAGGCTTATAGGTTCATGGTACTCGCTTTCCTTCCTTCGAATATCTACTTCAAAGGAAAATTCATTATGTGGTCTTGATGCTGTATTCATTGTTTTCCACCATGGAAAAAACTAACTGTTATTACTGGGAAAAGGGAAGCCATGATGCAATATCACATTGTACTTTATAACAGATATTATCAGCATTAATGTGTGAGCAAAAAAGCATGGAGCTGTAAGATTTCTTCTTGTAATATTTAGAAGATGTCATGGCATGTAGGTTTGGTTTGTTCATTATGCCAGAAGCCACTAGGGCTGTAATTCATCCATCTAACACTGGGATGTCCAACCTTGGCAACTTTAAGACCGATGGACTCCCAGAATTCCTCAGCGCTTAAGGTCAAGAGGCACAGTGGTTCAAATGCAGTACTGCAGGCTACTTCTGTTGAACACCGGCAGCCAGCAGTTTGGCAGTTGGGGTCTCATGGGCTCAAGGCTGACTCAGCCATCCATCCTTCCATGGTTGGTAAAATGAGGACCCAGATTGTTGGGGCCAATATGTTGACTCTGTAAACTGCTTAGAGAGGACTGTAAAGCACTGTGAAATGGTATATAAGTTTAAGTGCTATTGCTATTGAAGTTGCCAAGTCTGGATACCCCTGATCTAAAGATTTCCTAGTTGAGAACATCTGCCTTCATATTTATAGGTATGTGATAGCATTATAACTATCTACATGAGGCTTGTAACATTAAAGTGTTTCTCAGGTATTATAAAATCTGGAGGAAGTGCTCCAGGAAAACTGTATACCTTCTGCGAGAGATGCTTAAATGACATTTGTTGAATTAAAGGGATTTTGTGTATTTAACTTTGTATGCTTTAGTTTCTGTGTTATTGCCATATGCCGTATGTTATGAGAGTACAGGCACAATCATTGTTAAACTAAGATCCTTTGTCAGCCTTTTATACTGCCAGATTGATTTTTGCTTTGTCTTTTATTGAATTGGAATCATTTTAGTAAAAGGGATCAAACTGTATCAAAGTTACAGACCTACTAAAGAGGAGAAAAAAGAATAGTGATCATGGAGGGGCCCTTAGAATTTTCAGGGTTTCTGGGAATTTAAGTGTAGATCCTGTCTGAGATGTTACAATTCATTTTAAAAAAAACCTGTAGAAATTCATTACTAAAAAATAATGTTGAGGATGAAACTTCTATATACAGTATATATCAGTGATGGCGAACCTTTTTGGCACTCGGGGGAAGTGGGCGTGGCCACCCATGTGCCACTTCCTGTTTAGGTGTGCACATGCACACTGCTCACTTCCTTGTTTGGGCTTGGGAGAGCGTGCGCACGTGCGGGGGAGGAGCATAGCATGCGCTATTGCCCCACCCTGCGCGTGTGTGCCTGCTCCCAAGCCCCAAAATGCTAAAAATCCTCAAAGCTTCATGGTTTTTTTGGCATTTTGGGGGCTTGGGAGGGCGTGCACACGCACGGGGGCAGATTGGGGATAGCTCGCGTGCTGGGCGACATGGCTCCACGTGCCACTTTGGGCACGTGTGCCATAGGTTCGCCATCACTGGTATATATGATTCATACCGTGGAGAGTAATCTATTTAGGTGGAGTTACAATTTTTCCAACCCTGCAATTGGTTGTGGTTGTTAAATAAAATTATCATCCCTGCAAATCAATTTAGCATCACAGCAGCAACTTAAAAACAAAACCACACAAAAAGGTGGCAGTACCAAATGGTTCTGGACATGCTTCTATCTTGGTAGCTGTGTTGGTTGGATTAAAAGTCTGGAGCCCAGTTACTACTTCCAAAGTATCTCAGGTGTTCTCTCTAGCACACTTCTAGTCAGCTATTTGCTTCTGGAATGGTTATAGTTTAATTAGTTCAGATAAAATATTTAAATGTTTCCAATAATGGCATTCTGGGAGATGAGGTGAATGGGGGAAAAGGACTTTTTGACCCCTTTGGCTTATTGAGGACAGCCTTGTTTTTCAGTCACCTCCAACTATTTGCTCTCTTTTTTTTTCCAGGGATTCTAATCATCCTACAGTACCTTATCATTATTATGAACCACTGGGACCTGATGAATGTACAATGTACATTTCACATGAACGGGGAAGGAAGGGAAGTCATCATCGCTTTATCACAGAGAAACGAGTCTTTGAGAATTGGGCCCGGACTTTCGATATTCACTTTTTTCAGCCAGACTGGAAACCAGAAGCACTTCCTGTCAATCATGCAAAGATTAAACTAGTATTCTGAGGAATTAATGCACAAAGTTGCAATCGCAATCACCAACTGTATCAGGTTTCTGAGGATTGAACGTTGTATCACAGCAAGCCAAGCTGAAAGAAAGAAGGTTAACGGGGTTTGCGGATTTTTTTTAAAAAAAGAAACCCTGCTACAATATTCAGGAAGTTGTTATGAAAGAATACCGAAAAAAGGTGCTTGGTATTCAGCATTTGATTAAGCAAATATTTTCACTTCTGTCTATTGCATATGTATATGTGATTTGTTAAAAAAGAAAGAAGACAACACCTTCGGTATTAATGAGCGTAATTCAGGAGATGTGTGATTCATTATGTTTTTAAGGCACATTGCCACCGGGTTTTCATAGTGACATTTAACAGTTACTTAGTGGAAGTTTTTAATGCAATCCAGTATTTTTCTATTTCACAATGATACGGTTATTTATCTTTCATAATCGCTCAAAAACTGAGGATTTATATTGCCGCTGGTTTAATGCCCAGCTTCTTGTTTATATATTTTCTCTTTGAACTATAGGATAATTCTATCTGGCATGTAATTAATATTTCATCTGGAAGTTTTGTGTTTGTTTTTTTAAATTTTGTATTCTTAGACAGTGTTCCAGCATCAAGCCATTTTGAGAGCAAGCACATCTTGATGGGGAGCTCCAGCTGAGAGTGATGGTTACAGCTATAGTAATGTGACATTAGGTCTACAATTGAGAGTTAGTTATATCTGCAGTTCCTTAGCTGACTATTTTTTGGTCTTTTGGCATTGCTATAAAAATAACCTGGCAGCCCTAATTCCATTTGATCCAAAAATAATTCGAGCAAATGTGAATCTCAGAAGCATTTTAGAATGTGGTCTCCCAGATGCCTTCTGAGCTACTTAAATCCTTCAAAACTGTATTAAGAAATGTTTGGATTAGATGGGTTAGGAGTACTTTACCTAGAAATCCATTCAATTCACTGGACTTTATCTCCAAGTAGATGTGGACAGAGAAGCAGGATTAAATACGATTATTTGAGGATAACAGGGAAAGCTACGATTTGGGTTGCAGTGGAATCTGCCAAGGCTGACTGATGCCTCCTCTGAAAATGGCAAAACCCAGTCATTTGTATATATTGGTTTATTGGATGTGGGGCGAGGAGAATGCAGGCCAATTGGAAAGAAGATTGTGATCATGCATGGACATCCTGTGGCGTTTTGTGGAGTAGGAAACAGACCTGTTCGGAAGTACAATGAATTACATGGATGTAAATACACTGTTTCTTTAAGATGCCTTGGCACTATTCAGATCTAGCGAATGATCTTGGATAGATAGCACTAAATAGTTCTGTAAATGGATCCTCACTTGTTATGTTCCTTTGTGGGATTATATCTAGCTTGTGAATAAAAAGCATTTCATTCACAGTGTTATGTGACCTTGCACATGACAGATCATTGAAGTCAAATAACTTTTTCAAGCTGTCAAGAATTAATTGGCCACTTGCACATTTCCATACACTATTACTTCACATAGTAAAATAATTCTATGTTTAATAAGAGTTGTCATCAAAAGCTGGATTCATTTTAACGTGTTATGCATGGGGGGGCAACTATACAGGAAGAGGTATTTGGAGGGATTTGAGTTTTATCAGTTTGAGAATTTATAAAAAATTGTGTTGTGGTGCTTGTGTTTTCAAGCTATAGAAAAAAATAAATTCCCAAGCAAAAATGTTGATTGAGTTGTGAGAGGAAAAACAACTCAGTCTTTTTTCATATTATGGTGGAAGTATTTCATACAGCTAACTACATATGTTCTTTGCTATTTAATAAAATATTATGAATTGATAAGCAATTACACAATTTTACTAACACCTCATGTTCCTTTCGATACAACAATAGCTCATCTCAAAGAATAGGGAACCCAAGTTTGTCATATATTATACGAAAAATGGGTTGTACCATGAGGGCTTCTTGCACCATTTAATTTACACATTTCATGAAATATGATGTACAAATAATTAAATCCAGACGTATGATGATTTCTCAAGCAATGAGAATTAGGCTTGAGCTCCAGCAGTTGGACAACACTCATTGTGAGAACGTTAGCTATTTGATCATTATGTACAAAGGGACTGTATTGTTGAAAGTTAAAATGGCCTGGCCTGTGACCTAGATAGACAACATGACTGTTACATAATCCCTGATAATTTCCAATTGTTATTCACTATTCTGTTCAATTTTCCAATAATATTAAAATAGCATCTGTTGTCTGTGACTGTACCAGAAAGCGCCTCTTTGAAAAGTAATAACCACACTGAGCAGCAAAGTTGTCGAGAGCTGCAAGTGGGAGAATGTCTCATATTCAGGCTTCAGATCAAAAGACTCAGAAGAATTACACTCTTGAAAGGGAAATTCTTGTATGCAATCCTGCTGCAAAAGTAGGGAGGTGAATCACATTTCTTTTATTTATTTGCATCTCTTTGGAGTCTCTTTCAGGCCTATATGATCCCTTTCTGAGCCAGGGCATATTTATTTTTTGTATAAGACCCAAATACTAATGTGGGAATCCTGCGATAAGGATTTTCAGTACAGCTTGCTTTATCAGGCAACAGACTTTTAACACTGATTGAAAAATGGCATGTTAGGACAGCATGTATTGATGGCTCGGAGGGGAAAAAAGGCAACTTGCACCAAAAGCAGGAGCATTGCATGAAAAATAGAGATTTGTATTGAGAGGGTGGGAGGCATGCATTCCCACAATGCCAATTCTTTTTATTTAAAGTAAAGCAAAGCAAGTAGAAAGAACAGATTGGAAAAATAGAATAGAATAGTAGAGTAGAATAGCTTAGCTTAGCTTTATTTGGCCAATAAAGTATGTTGTGACTGGACACACAAGGAATTTGTCTCCAGTGCAGAACTTCTCAGTATACATGAAAAACAACAGAATAATGATTATCAATTGGGTCTTATGCAAAAAATAAGTAATAAAAATGCTAATCACTGCTCTCTGAAATGATGTGTTCAGTTTTGCTTAAGAGACAACTTTAAGCAAAAATAGGACATTTATCATCTGAACAGGGGTGGGCTCCTACTGGTCTAACAACCAGTTTGCTTCACATGCGCACCAAATGCATGATGTGTGCACATCACATTATGTAAGAATACCAGCTGAGGCGTGGCAGAGCCAAAAAAACAGCTGATTGGCATGGCAGCGTGGATCAGCTGTTTTTCAGGTCTTTTGTGCCTCAACTGTTGTTTTTGTGTAGTGTGACATGCGCGCAGTGCGTGTTTGGCAATAAAAGATAACCTAGAGATGCGGGCAGGCTAATTTTTAACAATTGGTTCACTGGAATCAGTAGCTAATTTTAACAACCAGTTCGATGGAACTGGTAGCAAAGTTAACAAATGGTTCACTCACCCCTGGATCTGAACAATAATACAAAATACACATAGCATAGATAAAATTGAATCATAGTATTTAAAAGCACTTACCTTTGCACAATTTCCATGTTAATTAAATTAAGAAGATAATAAGTATGTCTAAGACTGCTGGCTAGAACATCCGGATGACCCTTTTAGGGGTATATGGCACAAGCTGTATACTGTCATCTTATTTATTTAAGTTATATGCAAACTATAGTCAGAAATGCTGGTAATAATGCTAGAAGTAATACAAATGTAAGGAATTTCTTGTTACAAGTGAAAAATTATGCTTCTCTGTTGTTCATATGAAAACAAAAAACGTAATTCATTAAGTTTATGTCAAGAGGCAATGACAACCCAATGCAAGTCGGTGAAGCCAAACAGCCTTTATTTTCCAAAATTCAGAATTTATTCTAGTCATGTAACAAAGAGATGTCTGCTACTTGGAAAAAGACCATGATAAATTTGGACAAAATGCCAAAGAGTAGGCACACAATGCAGAAAACAAAGATATGTATTATCAAATGCCTGGTTTTCTACGTTAAAAAATATGCGACAGTAAAAGCTGGATCATCAGAAAGGCTGAACAAAGAAAAATTGATGCTTTAGAGTTGCACTAGAGAAATTGGTTGATAATATCTTAGAATGCAGGAACAACAAATCATTCAGTCAAGTAAAGCTAGAAGTAAAGCAAAACTGCTTGCTGGAGTGCTAATAATGAACCTTAAATGCACCCAATTGGAGACCAAAATTGGAGGCAATTGAAAAGAGTCTGACAAAAGACATGGTGGTTTGATACTACCATTAATGACACCAGTGTAATGCTATAAAACTCAAGATGTTACTGACAGATAATCCCGCTGAGATTATCAGGTCATGAAGAATGAGAAGTAACTGCACACAAAACTTCAGATTAAACAACTGGTGCAGTCTTACTCATTTTTGCACAAATGAATGTTCTTCAGGTATGCACCTGAACCTTTCATGACATCTAGGGGGAAATGGAAGTCAGAAGCTGTGTTTTAGAAAAACTATTAGATATGACAACAGTTTTATGTTGCAATGGAGGGGAATCTATACTCCAAGATTTATAAACAACTTGCAAATTCTTAAAAACTCCTGTTACAATTATAAAGGTACTATGAAAGCAACTCTTAATATTCCAAATAAAAAGATGGTGATAATATTTAAAGTTGCTGAATTACATTTGTCTTCTTTTTTTTACTTGAACCCAGTTACAATCAGATAGGAAATGATATCCTTTCCAGAAACCCAACTAAGACTACCATATATGAAATTAGTTACAAAGAGCTAACTTGCTCAGAAACGACTGTGCAGAAAGGAAAAAAGGAGTTTCTAGAATATACATTTTTAAAATTTCGTTCAACACAGCATGACTAATACAGTCAATATACATTTCCTAAGAATAAATAATGGAATTCTGTTTACATAGTCCAGAATCATGACATCATCAATCATGACATTCTTGCATGTAACAGTATTGCATTGTGTCCCTAAAGTGTTCCAAAGGTTTGTCCTGGAAGCATCAGCAAATACAGGGACTGTTACAGTCCAATTGCCTTCCATTCTTTGTGTAGAAAAAGTTTTACTTTCAAACTTATGGAACGTGAATTGCCACATTTCAATCTAATTGTTTTCATCAGCTCTGTTAATCAGCTTTATTGCTTTCCCTGCTTCATAAAATTAGGTTTACTTAACAGTCTCCTTTCTCTAAGCAAATTATCTTGGCCTTATAACTCATGTTCCTATGTTCCCATAGACTAGACTCCCTGCCCCCCCTCCAAAATCACTGGGACACCATTGCTTAATTCCAGGAGGGCTCTATTGATTTTACCATTTTTCACAATGTCCATCCACAAAGCTATTATTAGATTTTTAAAATATTAAAAATTGAGAAATAAAATTTAAAAGGTATCTCTGATGCATCTCATTGAAAAATGTTATATTCAAGACTCTACAAATTCCATAGAGATACAAATACTATTTTTTTTAATATTTGCATTCACACATTTTTTGAAACACTTAAATTTAAGCAGATTATTCTTAACTGATCTTCCTGGAGGCAACATGGGGGTCATCATATAAACTATAAAATTTAAGGTTGTTTTGTCCTGAAGTACTGAATCTCAACAATCAATAAACAAATTTTTAACAGATTAATCACTGCTGTTTTGCTAGATAAGAGAAGTATTCTTATAAAAATGATCTTTTGTGACAAAAGGACTATCTTTCAAATTTAAATTCAGCAATATTGATCTTACTTTATATAAGTAATCCAGATTCTCTTCGCTTCTAATTCATTCAACAATATATAAACCCAACTAATTATGTATGAAGTGAAATCTGAAATGCACAAAATGATTTCATTCCTCATACTAGTCAATGTTTTGTGTGTATGAAACAGAATACCCTAAATGGAAAATTATACTCACCATAATGGAGAACTTGTAGCAATGCATCTTAGTCTATGGAAAGGCTATCAAACTCGCGGCCCACAGGCCAGATGTGTCACGTACTGGACACACCCACACCGGGTTTAGTGAAGGGGGAAAAAGTCCTGATACATCACATGATGCCGTCATGACGATGCAAGTTTGACACCCCTGGTCTATGGTGTTTCTCGACATTGACTGAAGACGTGTGGACTTCAGCTCCCAGAATTCCCCTTGCTGGCTGGGGAAGTCCACATATCTTGAAGCTGCCAAGGTTGAGAAACAATGTTTTATGGTATATGTTACCCAGCTTTTGTATCTGAAGTAAAAAAAAAAAAGTACACATAGATGTGCAGGTTTGATTTAAATGATTTAATATAATCCACTCAAAAATATTTTCCTACAACTTTCTCCATGAACACACTACCTCAGGAATTGTATGTACACAAATATATAGCTCAATCTAAAGCTACATAAAATATGTTTTATACTCATGGCTTTTGAAAGTAAACTGGATCCACCAGGCTAGAGGACTGATGTGGAAAATCTAAGTGCATATTTGCTTAAAAAAAAACCCTGATGAATTTACTATTGGTTGTAATTTGAATGAGTCATGCAATCCAAGAAATATAATAGCTGCTGGCAAAGGTTTGATCTAAGAGGCTGAATTTAAACAGTGCTAATCAATATTCCCTGAGAGTATTTTTGTTTCTGTTGAGCAGATATTCAATATGTACAGCAAAAATCTGCAAAGTGACTTAAGTATATATCAATAAGAAGACATCTTAAATAAGGTTCAGCATATTGTCTAAACCTTTGCTTCAATGACAGGGGAACTCTTTTTTATAAATAATAATAGACAAAACTATTTTTCAGTATAGCACAGATGATGTTCATTGATTTTAAAATATTTCAATAAAATGTCTACAGAGTTTCCTCTGCATTTCTCTATTCCCTCCCACTGTTTGATCCAATGGTTCTTTTCTATAACAAAAGATTCTTGGATGGCTATTATGGAAATAAATGCTACTCATCAGCTACTCTAAATAATGAAAAATAATAATACAGTGACATTTCAGACATGACAGAAAGAAAGACAAGAAACTAATTTTCTAAGACAGCAGCGGTGCCACTTAGAGGTTTTTTTTCACCTATAGTCTGTCTTCATGGTAGCATTCATGGTGCTTCCTTGTATTGTAGAGTTGCAGTGATCTTGAACAAAAGATGTTTTTTTAACTTAAATCTTGGTTGTCTTCTTTCAAAGTAGCCTTCTTTGTACACAGTAGAGATTTGTTTTTCCACTAGTGGATTCTTGCAGGTGGAAAATTCCAAGTATAATAACTTCCACACTTTTATGAAAGTATGTTTTAAAAAAGAAAAATAGGGTTTTTTAAAAAAAATTAAATTTCATTTTAAGAGATAGAATACAATGTGACAAAATATTTCAAGCAGACAAGGTCATGACATTATCCATTCAAATATTTTCCGGTTATGGAGACATTCACAGTTCAAACTTGGTTGCTTTGAAGTTCTAAAAGATGTGCTTCATGTGTTTGATTCCATAGGTTTTAAAGAAGACCATGATAATTAGAGCCCAAAGTCCCAAAATAAAGCCTCCAGGAGGATGCCAGTCCTTTTGTTTCGGTTTCTGTAAAGAGGAAATAAATATTTATTTTTTTTTAAAATGGTTGCTATCATACAAACTATATAAATAAAATTTCAGTATTAGATCCCCCTTGCTTTCTTGGATGAAGTCAGAATATTGTAAAGTCAACTTGTTTTGTGTGTTAGGAAATTTAAAGGCAAGTAGGCTAAATGATAATCCATCATTTGAGTTGTTTCAAGTAACTACCAAATTCTGTATTTAACTAAAAAAGATAACTGGGATTTCTCCCCACCCTCCCGACCCACAAATAATTTATCCTTAAAATAGGAAGGCTTAGGGAGCAGAATTTGCCTCATCTTCCTGGGGATGTAAATGATCTTAAATTCAATGTGGCCTGCCTTCTGGATAAATACAGCTGTGTTGACGGCTTGCCTGCATTTTCCATGCTGCCAATTGTCAGCCACACACCAGACAGGCTCAGACAATCCCTATCTTCCTGAAGGAAAGATCATTTGAGATAAAATAGTCAATTTCCCTGTGTTAGGGGGGGGGAAACCTCTTCTTTTTACAGATGGGACAACATTGGCATAAACGGGGCAGA
This sequence comes from Mimophis mahfalensis, assembly GCA_032468015.1. Lineage (NCBI taxonomy): Eukaryota > Metazoa > Chordata > Lepidosauria > Squamata > Mimophis > Mimophis mahfalensis. Next base: position 3,356 of record JANHFR010001820.1, on the reverse strand, counting down.
AGGGTGGACCACAGTAAGAAGAGAGGAAGCAAAGTTAGAGTTAGAGTTTAGACTGATTCGAAGAAACAGGATTATCCCTTCTCCACAAGAATAAGGAGATAAGCTTTAGTTCAGAGCTGTTCTACAGTTCCTTGACATTTTTTTCCTTCAGTATATAGATCTAAATCCATTGTTTTTATTATTTAGTATGAGCTTTCATCTATGCATGAATTTTCCTATGGGGAAAATTCTTGGAAGTGATGTATTAATTGATGTATTAATTCTCCAAGATATCTACTGATGGAAGACTTGCAGTAGATCGCTGGCATCTTGTGGTCTACTTGGAGCATTACATTACCTGTAGCATTTTCTTTTAATCAAGGTGCTTTCTCTCACAATCTAAACAATCTGGAATTGCTTCCCTTCATTATTAAGTCCTTGAAATTTGCGCAATGAAAGTTGCAAAGAGCTTTTTATACCTTTTTTCCTAAATTGAGTTTGATGACTGTTTGCAAGTTTGATTTAGCCATGAGTGGGGAAGAAAGGAAGGGCTCAAACCTCTCGTCAAATGACTCTACAGTGTATGATCAGAAGGTTGTATAATAGAATTATTATATTTTTCTCCCATTCCAACAGCCAGCAAAACTTAAGCTGGTGACAGAAAGTGACATCACTTTCTCACAACCAGGCATGAGGTGTGATGCCAGGTGAGGATTCATCAGGAAAATAAATAGTAACAATAGCAATTACCAGGTAGCCTATCCTCCAAGGAAGGCTTGACCAAGATGCATAAATTCAGACATTTCTGACAGAAGATTTGGGACGTCTACTTTTCTAACTAAAATTTAGACATTCCACTAAAATGCTATCACAATTTCAAAACCTAGTTTGTTTCTTCCAACTCTTCATGGTTTCTCCCTCTCTCTCTTTTTTTAAAAAAAAAATAACATGATACTCCCTCAAATGTCCCCTTTCTAGATTTAGGAAATGAACCATTTTATAACAATGAGAAAAGTGCAGAATAAATAATAGTGGTCCACTTAGTTTGTATAGAATTGCGCAGTTCTATAAGCAGAGTAATATGCAATTAGTTTATTTATTAGACTAATTTATGTGGCTGTCCAACAAAAGATAACCCAGCATTGAAAAGACAAACATAACAATATTTTTAAAAACCCACAGATTATGATCTTCCTGTAAAGGTGAGGTAAAAGCAGCTTTCCTTTGTTTTACATATCTGCAAAGTTACTTTTTCATTACTGTTGTAACTGTGAATGGTTGCTAAATGAGACAGTGACTAAACAAGGACTACCTATCCAAGGTAATCTCAATCTAAAATAACCAGAATAATGAAGCCCCTCCCAACTCATTCTACTTGCAGAAAGTTACAGGAAAGTGGACCAATGAAATGTACATTCATGAGAATAAAGACGACAATTATAAACATTAAATTCATGTCCAAAATGATCAAGCGGTTTTCATTAACACTGAGCTGAAAGCAATACCAATCACTTTCATTGATATACACAAGCACTCATTTCTATATCAGAAATCAGATTTAAACATACAAGACTGCCAACACCTCCTATTTCACACTATTTCACACAAAGGAACCCCTGCTTAAATTTTTCCTAATTACCAGTAATATGCATATCTCATTGCTCATGTCATTATTCCCTTTGTTGTCTCAATCTTCCTTCTCTTGGATCACAGTTAAATCCTCACCAGAAAGTGACACCTGACCCTCTTAGACAAATGACTTCAATTTGCAGCCAGTGACACTAAAAGCTTTTCTGGCCTATTTTTTACTTATAGGGCACATAATTTAATTTCTTTATAGGTCTAAATATTTATAAGTTGGCCTTGACAGAAGGCTTTATGTTTTGTCATATAAGATGCTCTCACTTTTTTTCTTGGCTGCTGCCATTCTAAGAGGGAACCAGTTAAAAAGTAACTTTTCTTACATTGGAATTAAAGAATATGCAAGCCATCCATTTGATGCTGACCAGTACAGCTGAATGAGATATAGTGTTAATAAAACCAATGGCTAAGGCAAGGCTATCAAACTTCCGGCCTGCAGGCCAAATGTGTCACGTGCTAGCCACACCCGTGCCTGGTTTACCAAAGGGGAAAAAAGTCCCGATGCGTCACATGCAGTGGTAGGATTCTTTTTTTTTACTGCTAGTTCTGTGGACATGGCTTAGTGGGCGTGGCTATGCTGTCAGCCAATGAGGTGGTATTTGCCAGCATTGCCCAATCAGAGGTGGTATTTGACGGTTCTCCAAACCAGTCAAAATTATCACTACCAGTTCTCTGGAACCTGTCAGAACTGGCTGAATACCACCTCTGGTCATGTGACAATGCCATGACAACATGAGTTTGGCAGCCCTGGGCTAAGGCAACAATTAAGAAAAATAGTTTAGGAGGGGATTGCTTTCTATCCAGTCTTGACAATGCGGTTGAAAAGTGTACATAATAGAAACTGTGTGCAGGTCAAATCTCAGCTGTGGCTAAGAATACACCACAGGGTTTTGCAAAGCAAAGGGTGCTGATGAACAAAACACTCCTTTTGAAGCATGAAAACAGCTCTTTCGCAAATCTGTCCCCAATTACCTGCCTCTGCATGCCCAGGCAACATTTTCACTGGCATCACCACGGAAGCAAAGTGGCTGCGCTTTGCACACAAATTTAGAGACAGCCAGGGACATCTTTTGAAGTAGCTACCCAAGCCAAATTGCTTCATTTGCAAAATGCCTCCTTCAAAAGCTTCGAGGTGCTTTAGAATGTCGTTTCAAAAATGATCTGAAAGCCCCTTAATGCAGAAAGGATTTGTTTTCACCTCACTCAGCAGTAATGCTGAACTTTCTCTGCTACTTTTACAATGTCAGGGTCCTTTCTTGATTTTATCCCTTGTTTTTTAAAATGAGTTAAAGGTAGTCATCCTGAAAAACCTTGGGGCAGAAGCAAAATCTGCATCCATTAATAAAAGCCTAGGGCTACTTATTTTCCTGGTTTGGCCCCTCTGAAATCATCAGCAGTGCTTCCTTACTATTCCCCCAGAAAGGCTTCAGGGAAGTTCCAGGGCCATTGACAGTTGGGAAGCATATGAGTTTAATAAGTTGTTCTTGTTATTGTCATTATTATTTTATTACATGACTATCTAGAGTTTTAAATGAAGGCTATTAAGTAATGTGATACCAAGATATATGACTACCCAATAGAAATAATCTAAAGTTCATTTGGTTGACTGGGGGTTAAAGTTTAATTCGACTTTCCTACCAAGAACTGTCAATACCATAGAATTAATCAATCTTTCTTTCTTTCTTTCTTTCTTTCTTTCTTTCTTTCTTTCTTTCTTTCTTTCTTTCTTTCTTTCT
>JANHFR010001818.1:183222-203591 GCA_032468015.1 Mimophis mahfalensis | reverse complement strand
CTGTAAACCGCCCTGAGTCCTTTCGGAAAAGGGCGGTATATAAATATAATTAAATAAATAAATAAATAAATAAATTCAGCATTACAGCAAGACATAGACCTGTTTTTAATAACGAAGTTTATGGAAGCACTTTATATGAAAACATTAGGACCTTTTAAAAATAATATATTTAGTGCTAAATGAATTAACCAAAATGCATAAATAATGCCAGCGCTGTAATGTAATATCAAAATTTAGATGAAAGTTCCACCATATGGTTCTATATATTTTAGCTGAAATGTTTAGCAACTGAAACCTGGTGAATTAAACTACCAATGGTTTATTGCGCCTTCTGACTTTGCTGTTCAATCAGATACTTTTTGCTCATGATTGTAATATAGTTATGAATAAAATATTAAGAATATAATTAAGTAGAGAGAGTAGCATTCACTTTTGTTCTACCACAATAGTTTTATTATGCCTTTGCAGTCCAGAGACTGAGATATTTCATTTATTCCTTCAGAATGCTATCAACAAAGTAGTTTCCAAACCAGCAGCTTGAAGAGGAAGACCTAAGAGAGCATTCTGATGGACGCTTATCTGTGAAAGAGTCTCAATGAACAAAGTCTCAGGGTTTGTCTTTTCTATATAAAATTTTACATTCAAAGATTAGGGTGGCCTTACACCCTTTTTCATTTGAGATAATTGATTCTAAAGCTGCTGGTTTATTTTTACCATACAGTATTTGTTTATTGTTTAGATATTATTATGGTATTTTAATACATATTCTGTAAGTTGCTCAGAGTCTAATTGCACTGGACAATAAATACATTGTGTTAGGGACTTCCTTAAATCTCATAGGTTTTTGGTAAGGTGTATCCCATCTCATCAGGCCCATCTGGTATTGGCAACATTGGCTGTAGTGTGAGACTATTATATATTATATATAATCCAGCATTTTGTAGATTCCATCCATGCAATCATTGCCTTTAATACCTTTTCTTATTCCAACATTATCTCCACATAGATTATGTAACACAGGTGGCAAAGAGGATGACAGGTAAATCTGTCTTCCTTTATGTCTCCCACCACTTACTGGAAAACAAATGTAGAAGTGCCATTCACAAATCTGAAGTTGTTGTTTGTATGTATATTGGAAGACTTCCTAGACTTTTATCAGTTATATGTATGATTTATTGTATACTTTTTAGTATAACTCAAAGTTGATTTTATCCTGTAGAAGCAGTTTTTAAACACATGCAGGTCATTTTCCATTTATAACCATTCAGTTACCAAAATTACAATGCACTGAAAAAATGCTGTTATGCCTGTTATGCTCTTATGTCCACTGCAGCCTCCCCATGGTCACATGATCAAAATTTGTGGTGGTTGCAGTGTCCTGGGGTCCTGTGATCACCTGTTGCAACTTTCTGACAAGCAAATTCAGGGGGGAAGTCAGATTCACTTAAGAACCATATTGCTAATGTAACAGCTGCAGTAATTCACTTAACAACTGTGACAAGAAAGGTTATAAAATGGGGCAAAAGTTTAACAACTGTCTTGCTTACCAATAGAAATTTTGGACTCAATTGTGAGTGTAAGTTGCTGACTATCTGTAAAACATGAACATAATAACAAACCTACATTCATATTGAAGCTTTGTGTTTACCTAATTCAAAAGCCTCTATTAATGCTAAAATTGCATATCTGGAAATAATGGATTAGGTATAGATGCATTTAAAATGCTATCCAGAGTCAAGATCCTTGAGGTTGACAGAAAATGTCTCTGCCTGATTTTATGAATTCCTCAACTTGCTTCAAAGGATTGTCATCACAGTCTCCTTGATTCATTTGGAGAATGAATGCCAGGGCATCTTGTCCACTTGGTTACATAGAACATAAAACTGAATTCAAGCACCCAAAATTTAATTTCAGCATGGCATATGTAAGCAAAATATATAGAGTCTCTTAATTACATTCTGGAAAGCAACAGATTGTTTTTAAGGATGCTAATAAACTACAGGTAATCCTCAAGAGAGTTCACTTAGTTCACCCCATCCCCAAGTACTTATGACATAATCCCAAAGTTACAAATGTTGCAGCACCACAACAGTCATTCACACTTATGAATGACTTCAGAACATTAGCCGGGTTGTGGCAATCTAGCAAGCCATTGGTTTCTTTGCCTGCTTTGGTGCATTCACAGAGAAAAGAGGCCTAAAGTAGCACAAGATCATGCAAGATCAGTAGTGGAAGATCTTGCACTACAGCACCTTAGGCCTTCGTTCTCAGGAAACCGAGGCCTGCACCAGAACCAGCTGAAGAGCATTTGCAAGCGCCAAAATTGCATTGTTTCAAGCCTCCCATTGGCTTGCAAACACTTTTCACACCGAGACTGGAAGTTTCTGGGGGCCATGTTCTTGCACAAGATCATGGCCCTCAGAAGCTTCCAGTCTCGGCGCGAAAAGTGTTTGCAAGCTGACAAGAGTTTGGGGCAGCAAAATTGCATTGCTTCAAGCTTCCCATCAATTTGCAAATGCTTTTTGCACCAAGACTACAAGCAGGCAAAGAAACAGGCAGAGAGGCTGGAGAGGAGATAGGTCACTAGATCTTCACATGGTAGGTGACCTCGCATGGCAGGATGCAGGGGAGCAATTGTGGGAACCCCAGGGGAGGGAGCATGAGGTATCTGATTGGGTCAGAGGAGGCCTTGAGTGATCTGAAGCAAATGGCCTGTTCCATTACTAGGTCCCCCATGGTCTTCCTTACCCTGAAATACCTTGTGTGCACTTAATGACAGGCACATTGGTTTAATGGGTGAAAGTAGGGAGTGATCATGTTCATTTTACTTGATTCATTCCATCCTCGGGTTACAAATGTAATTGGCAGGCTCCATTACATTTGCAACTTAACTATCTGTAGTCTTTTTTAAACCAAGAGATCCTAGAATATTTATATTGGCAAGTGTTTGGTGACAAAATACAACTTTATATTGTACATCAGACCTTTTAAATCGTACACTGAATAAACATTTGGGATTTTTGTCCTCCAACTAATTATAAGTTTTGTCTCCAAATCAAATTGGACAAAAATATCATAGCCACAGAATTGTTTTGAGAAATGTTAACCACTTTTTGATTTTATAATAGAATAATTAAAAATACAGATACGCTGTAATATTTTTTGTATACAAAATCTAAGAATTCTACTTTCCTGAATGTAAAACAAAGAAATTGACAGAACAATTTGCATTTTGTTGCATAACTTTAAAACTTTGTATCTATGTGTAATTTTTTTTTAATCTGGAGTATTAAATAGTATTTTTGCTGTTAAGACTGCAACTTATGTTTTTAAAAGATCTGTTAATGTATAAGAAAAATTATTATACCTTTCTAAAATTTATCTTGGAAGTCTACCCAGGTAAATTGTATTTAATGTTCTCCATTTATTTCCACAGAAATAAATAAAATAGAATTTAGAAAGCTAGTTTGCTGTGTCATTGAGAACTGGGCATTTGTCACATCTGAAAAGTGCTCATCATTAAAAAGAGCGACTTAATAGGAAAATTATTGCGTGAAATTTTGAATGTAAGTTATGGTAGAGCTGTCATTTCCAGTTTGTCCCATGATGATGCCTTCCTATTCTACTACATATGTTGCTTAAATTACTAATATTGAAATGTTTCTATTATCAATTAGTTTTATTTTGAACAAAGATCACTGTTCTTTAAATGTTTTCATGTATTTATGATCTGATTTAATTCTTATAGGTTGCTTATTTTACAATCCAGTTTGATATTTTCGCCTACTGCAGGGATGTCAATCTCGATTTCATTGAGGGCAGGATCAGGGTTGTGTTTGACCTCAGGGGGTGGGGGGGAGTCGTGACCAGGATGGAAGTGGCCAGCTCGACATCAGTCATCTTGGTACTTGTGGTGGCCTGAGCTCTCTACCAACAAAAACGGGCTCCTAAGTTCCTTTTTCAGCTGCAATGGCCTTTTGCAACTCTGACAGCAAAAATGGACCTCTGTGAGCTCCATTTTCACTGGCACTGTGAGCTGGTCCTTCGCTGTTTCCAGGGTAACCCTGTGGGACAGATCTAAGCGGCCTGTGGGCCAGAACCGACCTGTGGGCCTTGAGTTTGACACCCATGTCCTACTGCCTGAGTATCTGGTACAGACCGCAGTGACATAAAAGGTGAAACCTCTTGATACAAACCCTGGCTTTCTGCATTTGTGCCAAGATGTCAGGCACAAGTAAATAAATGAAACAATATTCAGTGTGATGTGATGTTATGAAAGATGATTCCATCTTTCATTCCCCGCCCATTTGAGATAACTATACACACTTTCATAGGGAGGTAACATTTCATGCATACATTGTGGATTGTAATCCACAAAGCCTATGCCAAATTAAGGATGGGAGCTTTTAAAGCACAACAAGGATGTCTGCATATTCCCAAACTTCTTCTTGAATTCTGGTGAAATATAAACCACGAGAGGATTGCTGTCAGGAAGACTCAGTAGGACAAAAGACCCCCCCCCCCCAAAATGAGTAAACATTCCTCCCCTGCCATGTAAGAATTCATCTACAATGTGAAAAATAGAGACAGGATTATATAGATAATATATATTCATCAACTTGCAGTTATTCAAAAAGAAAACAAACATTTCAGGGAAATTTAAGAAAAAATGGGCAGATTTCTGAATCTAACTTTACTCGCAAAGAGGTCTCTTCAAAACTCAAAGCTCAAGTTTCACTGCAGACCGCTTGATTCTCAGACTTCTCTAAGTTTGTTTTCATTTCTTAATTTCTTGCTGAACTTTCTCATCTGCATTCCACAACCTATTTCTTCAGCAGTCGACTTATAGAAGAATCCATGGAGTTCGTGGTTTGACCTCAAAGCTCTTTTCCCCCAGAATTTAAGACTTTGTCTTTTTAGTATTCATTACATTACCATATTCTGAAGTTGCTTGGTGGATCTACTACTTGGTGGTCTTTTTTGCTCCTTGTATTCTTTTGAAGTAGTATCCCTACCTCTCATATGCAACTAGGTGTCCTTGTAAAAATACTTTAGCTCCTATTTATCATGCCCAAATATTAAATACTTGCACTTTATAATATATGGTATCTCACATTCTACATTAGATATGCCACAAAAATGAATTAGGCAGATGTAACACCTACTTGGAATGTTACCTCTGGGATGAGCTACCTCTGGGGATCCGGGCTATCCCCGACCTGCGGGCCTTCTGCTGTGCCCTCAAAACATGGTTATTTGAACAAGCTGGTCTATCCTGATAATAGCTAATTTTTAGGGATGATTTTAATTGGCTAATTTTAAATTTGTAATTGTGGGGTCCTAATACTATTGTTTAATTCTTGTTTTAAATTTTGTATTCTATGTTTTTTAAATCTGGACTGTAAGCCACCCTGAGTCCTTCAGGTGAAGGGCAGGGTATAAATCAAATTAATAAAAATAAATAAAATAAAAATACTTTAGTTTCAAATTAAGCCTGATTGCTTTTTGTAGATAAACATCAACAATGAATGTATTATTTAAACAATTAGAATGGGGGAGATGTGGTAGCAGATATCTCAGCTATTATGCCAGTGGTTCTCAACCTGTGGGTCGGGACCCCTTTGGGGATCGAACGACCCTTTCACAGGGGTCGCCTAAGACCATTGGAAACACATATTTCAATACAAATACAGGTGTATATGAAAATAATTTTATGGTTGGGGGTCACCACAACAGGAGGAACTGTATTAAAGGGTCGCGGCATTAGGAAGGTTGAGAACCACTGTATTATGCTAGTGGATTATATAACAAAACAACAGAATTGGAAGGGATCTTGGAGGTCTTCTAGTCCAACTCCCTGCTCAAGCAAGAGACCCAATACCATTTCAGACAAATGGTTGTCCAATTTCTTTTTAAAAGCTTCCAGTGATGGAGCATCCACAGGAGGGAAGCCATTTCACTGGTTTATTCTTCCAGGCCAGGCAGAAGAGCCAGACCTACATTTAGGAAAAGGCCTTGACTTTATTAGCCTGATGTCTGTCCTTCTGGGCCTAGAAAAGGTCAATCAGAAAGAGATCCTTCCATTTTCATCTGCTAACCCTCCCTGACCGAAATCCTTGCAGATTAAAACCACCAAGAAAAAGCAGTTTAGAGAGCCAGGGGAGCTCATAGCCTCTGATCTGTATAGTCTGAATTCTGCTCAGAGCTTCCACCTGGTACTTTTCCATATATAAATAACTTTCTCCCCAGAATTTTTCATATATAAATAACTTGTCCATGGCTTAAGTACTACAGATGTCAAACTATTCTATTCTACTATGACATGGAGAAATTAAGGCTCTGATCCTATATGTACTCACCTGGGAGCCTATTTAACTGAGCTCAGCAGGATTTATTTTTGAGTGAAATATATAACCACACTGCCTTTCTTAGCCCATTACCTCTGATCTAGGAAACATTGCTTGATCCCAATAAGTAAGGTTGGATACCTTAGATAAATGTAGAATAGTCTGAAAGTGTCAATTACCAAAGTAATGTCAAACGAGGAAGATGGCATCATATATATTCAAGATACCAGTATTACTTGGTCCCATCTTTGGACTGATAAAAACCTCAGCAAGTGTTTCGATAATACAGTTTCTGTTCCATCTCTAAGTCTCGAGTTAGAACGAGGATAATATCCCTCCAGCGATATCATCAGAAGTTGCCACCATATTTTTCTTAGATGACTAACATTTACAGTATTTATTTATATTAACATTTCACATCTCATTTCCCCATTTTTACCCTTACTGCCACTTAACTTTGTGTTAAGCTTTCTTCATTTTTTTTGTCTACTCCAAAACCATTTTTATTTACATTAGATCACTCTGAATTTTCTGTGTCTTATTCAAACTTATCTATTTCTTTCTCTCTGAACAAATTCTTCACAACTGTTCATTTTCTCTATATACCAATTGCACAATGCATTTTTCTCAACTTCAGTTTGTGCCATAATTACTGTCATGCATTTTCTCTTCCATAATACCTTTCACTTCATCGTTCCAAGCAAGCCTCTTTGCGTAGCTCCACAAACATAAGTGGCATTTTGGAACAAAATTATTTCACGTTATTCCAACCTATGAATTATGAATATTTATATATTACCCAGTTCCTATTATCAGTTTATTATGTGAAGTGTCCATAGCAATCTAGATGGTGCTAATTCATACCTTCTGACATGCATTTCTGATAAATATCTTTCATTTATCATTTAACTATATTTTCCCTTTCATACATGGATTCAAGCTTATTTCAAAAGTCAGATGATTATCTGGTTCTGTTACATATTTGTGATGCCAACATGCTTCCCTTCCTTGTCTTCCCTTCCCCTCCTACCATTCCTTCTTTCCTTCACTACCTCATTTCTTCCTTCTATAGGTACTTAGCACTTACAGGCATGTAGAGGCATTTAAGTACTTATTAATAAAAATATAACATTCTTTCACATTTAGAGGAAAATGTTTATGTGGTTTCTGTATTATACAAAGCCTAGAAATATGACTCCAAACTTTCTCTTAACATACGCTATTTAATTAGGGCTAACTTCATACTGAATAGAATTATGTCTTGGAATGTTTTAGTAATGTTACTTTCCGTTTCTGAATCTGACTATACATGTATGCACTTCTACTATTGTTACTAGAATAGTATAGAAACTACTGCATGGATATTTGCTTGCAACACAGGATGTCATTCATGAGTTATACATAAATGGCAGCTTTACATATTTAAAGGAAACATGAACAGCTTCATATCTGAAGTATGCTTCCCAGGGGGTACCACTACCATTTGATCTATTTTTGATTAAAATGTAAAAATTAAAAATTAAATCAAATGGTAGTATAACTCCTTAGGGAAAACATACTTCAGTTATGAAGTATTCCCTGTAGCAACCCTGAAAATCTTACAGCTGTATTGTCTCATCAGTAGGTGGTCCTTTTATGTCACACATAATTAAAATGAATGGCTGTTAGAGAGCCCATACTACTGCATACAGATTTATGAAGCTGGAGGCACCTCCACTCAGATGTAAACACAAAGTAACTGTGAGGGATAAACAGCATGAGGATAGGTATCAGTGAGATATTTCCCTGTGCCATAAGAGGAAGGACCAGGTGTATGTCATAAAACATTATGTACATGTCTAGTAAAAAGAATTTCCTGGAGAAAGATAATAATGCAATTTGATTAAGCTTATAGTGCCTTTGCTATGCAGTTCAGTTCTGCCTTCTTCAGCTAAAATAGAATAAGAACTTTAAAAGTATGAAGGAATGATCAGTGTCACCATAAATAAAAGAAGTTATATTAGATTTACTAAGAAAATGTGCTTTGTAGACTCTACTTGTATGCATCAGACTCCATGGATAAGATAGCAAAGTAGGGATTAAGAATGGAACTACATAATTTGCATTCTGCATTTCACAGATCCAAAGAACTAAATCTCACAAGTGATTTTCTTGCGCAGGAAGTGTGATTTGATTCCTTTAGCGATGTCATTATTTTCTAAGCCATAATGCGTAGCTGCATATATATTGTGAAGACTGATGTAAAAAATCTTGAGAATATACAGGAACTACAAATATAATTTGTGATCCATTGTTACATAGTAACATAGTAGCTCAAGTTCTGGTACTTTACTCTGAACAATGACCATCCACAGCAGTGAGATGGAGATCATATATGATGCCACACGTTTGTGATATTATTCCATAAATAATGTCAATGTTGCACAATGTCTTATTTCTCTTCTGATGACACAGAACAGCTGGTATAAGTTATATAATTTTCATCCATTGGATGATGATCTTATGATGGTAATATGTCACCATGGCTTATGCAGTATTGGACAGGTATGATGGAATGTGCAGCTGAGAGCTTTCCTAAGAAAGAGACAATATTTTCAGACAGAAGCCCAAATTAAGAAATTAAAAGATTGTGCAGTCCCAAAATGAAGGGGAGAAGGAAAGAGAATCTCCTGAAAATAAAGTAGACGAACTCCCATATCTTGTAAACTAGCAGAATTATAAAAAGTATGTTGCAAAACATTAGGGGTAATCAAAAATAGTTAGTTAGTTTACTGAAGGTATATAGCTACAATCTTCACCTTATATCTCTAGAAAATTCACAATATAAATATTACATGTATATAAATAGAATATCATAAAAGCACCAAAATGTACTCAAGACCCTAAAAGACATCTCCCAATCAAATATATACATAATAAGTTCCATTAACGGCCTGTTCTCAGAGCCTGGGGTAAAAGCCAGGCCTTTTAAGGCTACCCAGTTGGGGAGATGTGCAAATAAACTAGCCATGTGCAATGCAAGGCTTTATTGGTAATCACCAGTGCTTTAAATTGTGCACAGAATTCCACTGGGAGGCAGGGCAGCTCACAAAGCATGGCATTACATAATTCAGTTAAATATATGCTTAAATGCTATTGGCAGTAGGCTGTTGGGACAGCATCTTCCCATCCCCACCATTGAAACAAGCTATATAAAAAGATAATTACTGGAGCTATGTAGAGAGCACTTTAACTTTGGTTGGATTGTGCCTATCATTAACGTTAATCCAATAGCAAATTTCAGATTCAGCCTGCTAGCAGTAGGTCACAGAGACAGCCACATAATCAATTTGACTCCCTTCTAATAATAAGAGCTGCAGAAGCAGGCATATCATAGCCCTGGATATGGCTATGAAAAGTCAGGATTTTCAAGGAGTTCCAAGGTACCAAGAGCTGGAAAATACCTTCCTGAACTATCTGATCAAGCAACCATGGAAGAATTAATTTTTGCAACGTCCTCTTGGGATCGTACTGCTTTAATCACCCACTGATACAAATACACTATGAAGATGCTTGGATGCCAATGACTCTACTTCAGTCTAATCCCATCCACCCATCCACCCCCAGTCTTTTTTGTCACCATGTGTTTCTTAGTTAGGAATTAGTATGCAAGAAGACTTATCAGTTTCATCCTTTTGGATTTTCGTTTTACCTCAAGGTGGTGTCCTCCCAGTCTTGAATTTCTGCTGTGAAGTCAGATCAAAATACAAACCGCTGTATCAGCAAACAATCCTAAAATAACAGAATCATAGTGAAGCATTTGTTTAAAAAAAAATCAATAAAATTAAGCTAAATAGTTTGAAAATATATACCAAAAGTTCCAGTGTACCAGCTTAAGCATGATCCCTTAATACTTTCACAAATAGTTAAGATTATACATCACTGTGGAAAGATGAGTGTATTTCTGAGAGAAGGAAGCTTAATACTACATAATGCCATGGGAAATTTAGCATATTGTGCAAACAGCATGAAGTTCAAGTATGGTCCCATATCAGCCAACCAGAACAGTTCAAACAGGATACAGGAAGCTACAGAAATATGCATAATTTCCTTTACAATACTATAATTAATAAAATACATATCGTCTGATGGTATTCTGTGTGAGGTATGCCCAGTCCCTCGATATGGCCCGAATCTCTTATAGTATTTCCCATGAGAAGGCATCAGCAATTGATGAAAAATTTTGAAAATTAGTCAGTATATTTTCCCCACAATGTTCTTACAGGAGTGCAAAGGAAATAGGTTGATTAACCCATCCATAAGTTTAATAGTTTAATAAATTTAACCTATAGAACACTGCATATATGAACCATGGCCTTTGTTGAAACACCACTATAACTTCAAACATTGTTCCAACTTTCGGTCATACCCTTCAGCAACATTGACAAAGGTGACAGGAATTCATATATAATATTAATGGAAGAACTAGCTCAAAAATAAAGTCCACTTAAAAATAAGTTAGTAAGAATAATTTTGGGAGCCATTTTGGAGTAACGGTCGAGGGACCAGCTAGAAACCAGAAACCTGTTAATTCCAAGCCTATCTTGGTGTTCCTTTCTCATTTTTTCACTTTCTTTCTATTTGTATTTTATATTATGTGGATAAGTAATCCTGATAGCCAGAACTTCATTCAGAAAAGGTCAGAATTATAGCCCACTGATTCTATTGTCTCCAGTTAAAGAAGCAGTATCCATGGAAAGATATGAAAGCAAACCTTAAAGAAAGATGGAAGAAAAAGAGGGAAAAAGAAGGTACTGACAGATAGTTAATTCTGGAAACATTTCAAAGGACAAGGGACATGACTGCCTCTTTGGAGAATTGAAGTGGTCATTAGCTTTTAGCCTGCTACATCCTTGGAACATCTCACTATCCAGACAAATTGAGATAGTAAAGGTAAAGGTTCCCCTCGCACATATGTGCTAGTCATTCCCAACTCTCGGGGCCGGTGCTCATCTCCGTTTCCAAGCCGAAGAGCCAGCACTGTCCAAAGACATCTCTATGGTCATGTGGCCGGCATGACTAAACACTGAAGGCGCATGGAACGCTGTTACCTTCCCACCAAAAGTGATACCTATTTTTCTATTTGCATTTTTACATGCTTTTGAACTGCTAGGTTGGCAGAAGCTGGGACAAGTAACAGGAGCTCACTCCATTATGCAGCACTCGGGATTCGAACCACTGAACTGCTGAGCTTTCTGATCGACAAGCTCAGTGTCTTAGTGACTGAACCACTGCATCCCCTTTGAGATAGTATAATAGTACAATCAAATCAATTTACAAAACCAGAAATAAAAATAAAATCCAGATGGCTTGGATGAACCCATGGCTACATGTTTCAAAGCATTTTCTCTCCCTTTCCTAAGGACCATGCCTTCTTTTCCTGCTTTCTAGATAGGAAAGAGAAGGAGGGAGAAACTTAGTCTTCCTAGTCTGTTACCGCTTCATTTTATTCATTTATGAAATTTATGTGACTTCCAGAAACCAGTAGGACTCTAGGCAATTTACAGAGTTTAAATATTAAAAGCAGACCGCATAACTGGAAAAAAAAATTAAATCCGGACTAACAATATGAAGCTAATTGTAAAGCATTGTTTTACAACAATTAATCCTCAAAGGGACAGCAGAAAAAAATCATGTTTTCGCCCATAAAGGAATTTAGAAACCAACTTTGGGAAAGTACAAAAGAGCTGTTATGATATTCACAGTCCCGAGACATAAGCTACCTTCTGGACCAATTGAACACCTCAAGAGATGAACAAGTACCATCTAGCAGGAAAGGCTTGAATGACAATCCTGTTCTTGGTATTAGTGCACCAGTCCAAAATGTATAATAGCCCTCTTGGTCCCTGTTTCTAGGTAGAAGCTGTGAGCCCTGGACAATCCAACACAGCAAGTTTGCTTTTTTCCAGGGTATCCCAATCACATAAAGAGCCATCTTATACAAGTTGTGCATATGTGAGTTCCACCCTATATCCAGGTCTGTACCAGACTGACAAGGATCTAGATATGCATATATGGCAGAGACCTCTGTAACTACTTAACCACTCACTCAGTAAACTTTTTCCAAAAATGAATAATAGCAATGATTTCCCACTTTTGTTAGATCTAGAATGGTTCAGCTTGGGACAAATTTTATTCATTAAATGCTTAGCCATATAATAATAGTTTACACCAATTAGCCCTCCTGGCCCATACTTCCCGAAGAAAGTACAACATTTTAAGCAGTGTAACTAGTCAACATTCTGCAAATCCAATGGTAGAGTGGTAATTACACTTTTCTACTTTTATTGCCACAAGTAGACTTGAATATGGGGTCTTATTTAGGTCCAGTCACACTCACTTCTTGTTTTCCATCAGTTCCATTCCAAGGTTCTCTTTACTGCTTTTCATTTCATGGAGCTCCTGAAAAAAACAAGAAGTGGTATAGGATCAGCAGATAGGGAGAGACCAACCAGCAACCTATCCTCCAAGCTGTACATACAGATTGCTTGGATTCTGTAACTCATGTTATACAGCAACAGCTTGTACCCTCTTGGAAGCTACGGTTAATTAGGCATCTCTTTGTATGAAAAGTTATACTCAGGAAGAATCATTGCCTACTATTACAGTCCCACAAATAAAACTTATGCAAATGTGCTATATAAAATTAATTCTAGTAATCCATGCAGTTCTATCAATGTATATATAAAGAGACTGCCATCTTCCTATTTAGTCAACTAATATTATTGGGATTCCTATTAAATGCTAACCATTGGACTCCCATTGTGCATTACAAAAACAGAAAGCAGGGCAAGCACAAAGTTCAACATGTCCATCTATTATATAACCAAATCAATGATTTTCCTTCCAGGAATGCTCCCCTTAGAGCTCATCAGTTGAGGTAACCAATTTGAGAAGTGTTGGTACAGGCAGTTCTTAAGCCCAGGGCTATTCATTACATTATACAGTACTCCGTCTTGTTTTACAAATGATGAGCAATGCATACAGGGAGACTACTGTATTGATCAATATCCTAATCTATGTTTTTTTAGATTATTTTTGTAACAACTATATATAAGAACAATTTAATAAATTTTTGTTATTTTTATCTTGCAGAAGTTTTTGACTTGGATTAACAATATGTAAATTAATATTCATTTATGTAGATTATCTGTCTATCTATCTATCTATCTATCTATCTATCTATCTATCTATCTATCTACTCGCTGAGAGACTAAGAGTTGACCTATATTAATGGCACATCATTTTTTTCCCCCTCTGCATGCCTACACAAACACACAGATTCACCAAGAGTCATTTTTATTGTAGTGGGTTAGAAATGCAATGAAACAATGATTTGTTGAGAATTTTTTCTTCAAATATGTGTGATTTGCTATTGAACTTAAAAGCAGCCATCATAGTAAAAGACTGTTTTCCCTCTCTCCTGTGTTGTATGCTACCATATAAGAACTCAGGCATTAATATGTATATGAATTTTGAATTATGATTTATTGAAGAAATAGATTCAATATTGGCATATGTGTCATTAAAAAAATGTTATTTGCTTATATGTTATTTGTTATTTTATATGTTATATGTTATATATTTATTGTTAGCAAATAATATGTTATTTGCTCTCGTATGTAAGAGTAGAACCCTCTGAAATTATTCAGTTACTACTGACATGTATAGCTTGGCACTGCCAAGGCTTCTTAATCATTTATTAATTTGTATCTTAGAGTTGGGATCCAATTCAATCATTTTATGCTCTGGACATAATCCACACATTCATATCAGAGGTGTTTGTGTGCTTAAAAGTCCCATGTATCCACTCTTTTGAATCTGTGCAATTTTTTCAGATTGCTTGGAATAGCACTGCAAAAGCTTTAAATCTTATTCATGTAATAACGTATCCAGTATCCTTAAACCAAAGGGAAGCAACTAGTGCCTGCCTAATGTCTTGGCCCAATTTCCAGCAGTCCTACAAATGTGGCCGATGTCCATAAATTCTGAAACATTGGCTAAACACAAGGAGTTGCCATAATCCCCATCTCTGTACTTTGATCATTCTTTGGGTCCTGTTTATGCCAAGCATGGACTGTAAGCAATAATCTCCTTTTGAAATGCACTGATCCTTATACTCCCCCCCCCCCCAAAAAAAAATGAAGGAAAAGGAGGAGCCACAACACTTTCTTATGGGCTGAGATAAACAGGTCACTTTTCAAAGCCATACTGATTTCAGTTATTTTGAATTTTTCAGCATTATTTCAACATCCTTAGTTTCAAAATTTATTATGACTTAGGCATTTATTACTAAATACATCCAGGAGTAAGTTTCTTTTGGCCTAATAGAATATTGTAAATCAGCTGATATTTTCAGCCCCCTTAAGAAGATTTGGAGGATCTTGAGAATCTCTTGAGAAGATTTATAAGATTACTTATACAAAGAAGATTGGAAATATTTGTTAAAGGAATTTGGGGGGCAAAGTAATTGTGCAACTTTTAAACATCCAGCATTAGTTTTTACGTGAGTCACATAATACAGTCACCACAAGAGGGGGCCTTATGAATACCATAGGTTGCTAATAGTATAAAAAAGAAATTAATAGAAATCATATTTTTTTTTTTGAACAGCGGGTTTTTTTCTGTCTTACATTGTGAAAGTAAAATAAACCCAGACATAAACTCTTTTGGTGCATATTGCACAAGAAGAGGAGAGGATTTTTTTTAAAAGTATTTAAAAAACTTATTTATATTTAGTCTGACCTGTAATCTCTTGCTCATATTGTTGAAATTAAACAACAGAGCTTCATGCAGTCAGAAACTGGAATCTTTTTTAGTTCTATCTGGGGATGCCAGAGATTAAACCTAGAACATTTTACATGCAAATTAGATGTGCACCGCACTGAATTATTGTCCTCCTGTATTGACTGCAAAACAAAGATGTACACCACTATCGACAAAAAGCCAGGCTCTAAAGACAAGACATGATGACACTGATTTTAACTGGCCATCTCTGTTACCTCCGGAACCAGCAGCTTGAAAAAAAACTATCTTAACCAATTCTACTGTTTTGGTTTCAGATAAGTGTAACATTATTTTTAACCAGCATGATAAATGGAAAATGAATCAGCACCCTCTTCAGACCTCAGATCCTCCAAGTAAATTTTATTTCAAGAATTTAAGTCAATTAATGTTCCGAACTCTTTTGTATACATATATTTTTTAAATAAACACAACTGAAGTTTAAATTCTTTTCTTGTAGGTTTTGTATAGGAAATACTAGCTACAGTGTAGCTTTAAATAAATAGGGCCATCATATCTGGTTACAAAGGTCTGGATAACTATGATCTGCCATTAAATGGTCATCTAATTATTCTACATCTCTTAGTACTAATTTAGTTTCTAACAAGCCACAAGGATATGGAAACTAATATAACCTGGAAGTAGAAAGGTAACATACAATAAATGAGATAATGACAAAGAGTTTGCAATCCAGGTATATTATTCCTAAGGAAGAAAGATTATTTATTATTTATTTATTAGATTTATATCTCATTTTTTTCCAGGAGCTCAAGTAAACATGTGTAATACAACTTTTTCCTGTTTCAACGGTTAGATGGCCTAGACTTTGGTATTTGAACATTGATCTTTTTAACATTTATATTTTATTATGTTTTACTAATCTGAAGAACTGTTAATATATATTGCTAGTCCATGTATGCTATACCATGTGCTAAATAAATAAATAAGCTTCTTTTTCCAGCCATTCCCTGTGAGGGTTGGGCAAAGGGTCAGGGAAGCTATAGGATGGGTTAAGTGACAGGAAAAGCTTGTCATGGCTGTAGATAATGTTGAATTTTTGTCTCTTAGATCTGAATCAAACACCTTAACCACTATGCCACACTGGATCCTTAACCACTATGGCACCCTACAGTTTTTACAGAATTTATTTCTGAAAAATAAGTATAGCTAAAGTTAAAGAAGAAGGGGATGACAGAGAATGTGGTGGCTGGATGGAGTCACTGAAGCAATCGGTGTGAGCTTAAATGGACTCCGGGAGATAGTAGAGGACAGGAAGGCCTGGAGGAACATTGTGCATGGGGTCGCGATGGGTCGGACACAGCTTCGCAACTAACAACAACAAAGTTAATTCAAAGTTCAAATAATACAATACAATATAATACAGCTTGCAGAAAATTGAGAAGAGCAAACTGAAATGCAAACATTCCTTCTCCAAATGTAGCAGAAGAGAAATGTATAGAAACATGTGGAAAGTGTATGCCACACAGGGTAGCTTGTTGTGAGATGGGTGGCTATTTAAATGTGATGAATGAATGAAGTACTTTATTATAAAACAAAATCAGATTATATAAGATGGAGAGATACTTGGTTTGCTAACCATGCTTGTCAAACATATTGGAATAGTACTTAACCACAAACCACATCTGAATGAGAAACTTGACGGGGCTGCAAAGAAGGTAGATACAATATTAGGTTACAACAATCAGTTTTCAAATCATAGGAAGCAAATTGTTCCATTCCATTCTGCATGGATCAGACATCAACTTAATGAATATAAAACCAACTTACAGAATATAAAACCACATTTAAAACAATAAAAACTAACAAAAAGAATCAAATAAATTAATAAAATACAATATAACAAAATCACCTCCAACTCCCACCCCTGTCCTGACGACAGCACCTCACACGAGCCATTTAACAGGCTCCATACTGCTCTGGGGTTTCCCAGGCCTGCTGGCAGAACCGGATCTTTAGCACCTTCCAAAAGAGTATTAGAGTGGGAGCCATTCTAATTTCTGTGGGAAGATGTTCCAGAGAAACAGGGCCACCATGGAGAAGGCCCTTTTTTCTGGGTCCCACCAGGTATATCTCTCTTGGGGATGGGACCCACCACATTCCCTGCCTCCCTGCTCTGATGGGTTGGGTAGATGTGACCAGCAAGAGACAGTCCCTCAGATAACCTGGTCTCAAGCCATGAAGGGTTTTAAAGGTGACAACCAGCACCTTGAATGGCCCCCGGAAGCAAATTTTCAAGCAGGAGAGGTGATACATGTGCACACTGAGATCTGCACAAAATCATACAGGCCGTTGCATTTTGCACCAACTGGAACTTCCAGATGCTCTTCAAGCAGGAGTCGTGAGACCAGGAAAACCACTAGATTATGTGCAGGTCTGTTTGGTGTATATAGAATAATGAATTATAGTTTCAGGAAAGCAGATTCAGATTAAATGTTAGAAAAAGACATTCCTAACACTATAAGACCAATTTGACAGTTTGACCAGAATAAGACAAATAGTAGAGAAATGGTATCCTCTTCTTCAATGGATGTACTCCATTAGAAACAACATAGATAGCCATCTCCATAAAGCTTTAATGTAGATTCCGGCGATCTTTGATATAAGGCCTCTGATAACACTTGATCTGTAACATTTAGGCATCTAAGTCAGGGCCTAGCAGTAGAAGACGAAGTAGAAGAATAGTATAAGAACGTAGATTGGAACTGAACAAAGATTAATTACATTGTTTGCTAGGTTTGCTAGGCATTACAAGAAGCAAAAAACTATTGTGTAGAGTGGTTCTCAGCTGTCATATTCAGAAGAGGAATTTCCACCGAGTAGGTTACAGATTTCACTGTGCTTTGTGGCTTATATCCAAGTAACTCTGCAGACCCAGATTAAGTAAAGTTCCAACAACTGTTTCCAGAAAGATCTACTGGCCCAGTTTGAGTTCTAGTGCTCTTGACAGGATAATCCTTTTCTAAACACTCTTTCCCCCTTTCTCAACTGTAATGCCAATGATATAGATGCACTCCTTTAAGGCATAGTGAAAATTCAGCAATAGCTTGAGTATTGCATTACAAAACAGATAAAAAAGGGGTTGTATTCAGGTGAAATACGAACGGTTGTACATCTCTTCAAAATTCCTTTACATCAGGTTGCTAGTCATTTAATTGTTGTTGTTGTTTTAAGCTACATTCCTTTCTCTATCACGCTGGCTTTTCACACGAGCTTTAAAGACCTGCTTCTGTGAAGCAAATTAATCATGTCTAAATTAAAATAAAGTGTGAACACATAATGGTAAATGTGCAAATTCGCTATTTTCACCCTGTCTCTTCCAGCGCCTTCCACGATGGGGCTCAGATGTGTATGCTGTGTATATACCTGTCAGATGAGCTGAATCGAGCTTGCTCTTTACTGCCAAGAAAGAATTAAGTAGAAAATCTTCTGTAGGAAGCAATTGTGAAGTGTGGAAGTTTCTAGTCAGGCAAATAAATTGGATTTAAGTATATTACAGTCATAATCTTTTTCAGCCTCTCTCCAGACAGCCTTTGTACATGGAGAAATGAGAATGTATTCGCAGACAAATCTTGACCTGAGGGAGAAGGCTGAGGGAATCTGGATTTTCAATAACATAAGACAATAAAGCCCAGACTTCTAACGTGCTGCAATATGGTAAAAGTATAAAGAGCTTAGCAACTAATAAAAGGAAAGGGTCTTCCAACTCATATTTGAAGATCTAGACCCCAAAAGGACACTCCATAAAGATCGTAATGGGTTAGTCAGTACCTAACAGAGACTATGTACTATGTTGACCAATTGTCTGACAGTTGTCTTCTGTAGGGTCTGGATATTAATAAGTCTCAAGTTGATTTCCTTTGGGGATTTGGCCTCATAATTGTACATCAGCTTATTGTGACAATGCAGCATGCTACATATTTATTTAACTTGATTCCTGCAGGGGTTAAAAGAAGACAGAAATAGAGAAATGCTATTGCCTTACTGTGATTGTATGCACCCATTGCAAATTGTATCTTCCTCTGTGGTACTGAAAATCAAATCTATTATAATGTATGGGAGAAGAGAGGGTCTTAGGGGCAGAAAAGAAACCCAGATGAGTTTTTCACTCTGGTCCGAACAGTGGCACCTTCTATTCAGTAATAAAGGGATTATAAAGAGATTCAATTATCGCAACATGTTTTGATCTCTTATTAATAAAGGTTGTTCTGTAAGGTATCCACTAGCTAAATAATATTTTGACAGTTAATGCTAGTGTAAAGCAAGTGTCATTCACACAGTAGAAACAAGGGGAAACAGGTGCATAAGAGATCATCTTCTGATTTAGTCAGAGCAAATGAAGCCTGTTTAACAATCATCCTATAGAGCTGCTTTCTTCACCTTGATCTTACCATCTCTGTCGACTTATGGGATTGGATAGGATTTTATTCACTGAATAATTTTAATATATTCAGCAGCCTTATATGTAGCCTAGGAAGTGGCCTAGAAAGCAAACCAAAGCTCCATGTTACCCAATACTGTGTATTCCATCCATAAGTAGCTGTCTAGGGCAACAGTCTCCACCTGCTGCACAATGCCTTGTAGCTTGACAGCCTGGATGGAGCAGGAGAGGGGAACTCAGTGGCATGTGTGGTGGCCCAGCACGCCCAAGTTGAGCTTTGTGTGCATGTGTGCCATTCTACCACTTGCATTAGTCAAGCTGCACACACTTGTATGCTCTGCCCACTGTTCAGGCAGCCCTGCTTCAAATAAGTTGTAGCCCAGTAGTGGACCATGGCCTGGAGCTTGGAGATCCTGATCTAGGGTTCTCAGTGAAAGTCATTCAATCAACTGCTACCTGTTCATTTTCGTTTCTTTCTAAATGGGAATAACAGAAATTGCACAAAGATCTTCCAGATGCCAAGTAGGTAGTTTGATAACACAGCATCTTCTCAAAAGTTCCTCTAGTGTCTTTCCCACTCAGCTGGTTTGGGTAAGGTGGACCCGTCCTGTAATTAAAAATGGGTGCCCACTACCAAGCAAATAGTATTATCAGCAAGAAGTATTGGGAAAGCAATACTTCTTTCTCAATAGCAGAATGCCAACAGCCATGGTGGTACAGTGTGTAGAGTGCTGTATGTAGTATTTAGCTGCCAGCTGCCTGCAATTAGGCAGTTCGAATCCCACCAGGCTCAAGGTTGA
>JANHFR010001818.1:118166-123166 GCA_032468015.1 Mimophis mahfalensis | reverse complement strand
CAATATTTGAGGTACATTAAAAAAACAGTTGCATTTAATGCTTACATAAAATTACTTTAGCCATCTCATGAAAGGAAAATATACTTTGGAAAAATGAATAGCAATATTGGTCTAGTCTTTGGGGAGGATCAAATTGCATTTCAGATTTCTAATAATAATTTATCTTGGACTGATGCATGTGTTTTAGTTTACCATTTAAATTTGCTGATGGTAGAGCAAAATTTCTGGATTGTATCACCTTTTCAGCCCACAGAATAAAACTTTAGTTAAAATGGTAGGTTAGTTAATCACATAAAATATTCCTTCGTTTAAAAATTATATAAATATCATTCTATACTATAACTTTTTGACATTTGTATATACATGTCACATTTTGATTACAGATTTTTGTCCTGAGAGTATTAATCAAAAATTCAGATACGTATTGTGATCTTTCACCATGCAATTGTTCTGATGAAACCACAACCTGTTTTAGATAATGTTATAATAGAACGGGTAGAAAATAGGTACTGTCTGTATTTTCTAACAATTACTATTTTACCTTGGTAACATGGAATCATACATACAGAAATCATACATATACCTGTAATTCAAATATTTCACATTAATATGTTAAAATAAAGAAAATAAAAATATTTTTATCAGGATTTTAAAATTCCACACTATACTGTATAAAGTACTCAGTACGTATCTCCCTTCCCCCATAGACTATTTTGTGTGTGTGTATTTTTCTGCTAAAACATTCTTAAGAATACGTTTTCAATTATTACAATTTTGGGACACTGCTTTGTCTTTACAATTATGCAATTCATGTAACAGATACAGTACGCAAAAATAATACTATAAAGTAATTCAAGCCAAAGGGATGCCTCCAAAAAGTCTCCATGGGAAATAAAACTGCCCCAAAGAAAGACAAATAAAAGAAATAAAAGAAAATGACTTATTTTTATGTGGGCCTGGTGAAAAGGATAGGAGTATCATTTTCATAGTGGAATAATGTTTTCTGGGCGAGCACAAAAGCAGATGTTCCTCATTAGGAACACCCATTGTCTACATATCACAACTATGAAGAGATAAATCTATCCTATTTCACTCATACATTCCACTGCCTATAAATGATTACAGGATACTGCTGTAACTGCTAAACCAAAACCACACTGAGTGCTAAAATAATTCTTTTCTGCCACCATAATGTTTTACGTGAAGTTATGGAAATTCCTGGTAAAAGACATCTTTTTGACTTTTCCTTTTCTTGTTTGGCTACAATCTATATGAGATCACAGTATTCAACTGTTGAACACTGCAGAAGCTGATTAAGAAGGAATAGAGAAGGACAGGGTTTCCAAACTACAATGCCATTAAGGAGCAACTTGTTAGTAAAACAATGGCAGATCTGCCTGTGTGCACGGAATGAACTTGAAAAGTGTTGCCGAGAGCATGCCTGGCATCATTTTTCCAGATGGTATTATCACAGTTGTACTGCTAGTTGGCATTTCTGTGGGTAGTAAATACTTTCCTCCTCTATAAATCTGGCATTATTCTATAGAGTTAAGAAGACTTATAATTCCAAGTGTGTTCTACTTTTCTGAATAAAAGCCAGACATCTGTTTATCCCATTTTCTTCCATACAGAGTTTGGAATAGATAATAGATTTAGGCTTTTTTTTTTTTTTAGTTTTTGGTGGGGGTACAGAAGTTTTGTCATATTTAACAGCTGTTTCAAACTTTCAGCTCTGTGGGCTCTTAAAATATTTTTCAGATGACCTCAGATTTTATACATAATTGACATTGTTTTTAGGGGGGGGAACCACATGCTTCGCTGTAGTTTAACCTTTCATTGTCTTTGTCTAACTTCTTGTTTTCGCATTGCATTTCATTGAGAGGCAAAAATTTTATGACCTTTATATATTTTTCCCTTTAAGAACAGTGGCAGGATGACCAAACTAGGTTAGGAAGAAATAGCTTTATTTCACTTGTCGCTAAAGTTTGTGCCTTTAAAGTAATTGCAGAATGGTAGCTGAAGACTGATTGGAAGGGGTCCTTTTATTTATTTTTTTAAATTTTTTTAGTCAACAGTGTTTCCTTTCACTTCCTGTCACAAAGGTCAAAGAAAGCTGACCTTTGCTGGCAGTCCTACTCACTGAATTATTCATGTGATTGACTTTTTGTCAGTGCACACAGTTGTGCTCTGGGACATTTTATTCATTTACCTCATTTAAAGAGCCTTTCTGCACCTGTTCAAGTATTAATATCATGTAATTTGGGCCTAATGCCGATTTTGCTGAACACTCATTATATTTTTTATTAGCTATATTTCCAAACGATTATGTATGATTATTACCAAGCCTTACAAACAGCAATGGGTTATTCCCTAGACCTTTACATCTTCTTGTCAGGTTGTTTTCAGAAGCAAGGACGATAAACATTTGACCAGTCCCAATGTTTTTATTCCTACTCCATATCCAACCAGAGAACTTAAAGCTTTTCCCTCATGGCTTTGTGAAAGCATGATTAAATCCAACTCTGCAGAAGCTGTACAAATGCCAGCATTTATAAGGTCAAGGCTTTTGTTAAAAAATGCTATGTAAATGAGGATCTGCAAAAAGGGACATTAAATAAAATTAAATTCATTGTCTTCTTTAATGTCATTTACTTTTTGGCTAAGCCCAGGCCTGTCAAAGAGGATTTTAAAAATAATTTTAATTACGCATCATTTAGGGATCCAAGGTTGTCTATTCAGTAGCATTTGGATAACCTGCAAAACAGTGACTGTTTATTAACTTCTTAAATGACAAGTTGTCATTTAATTTGCATAATGCAATGAAAACAGTACAATTTATTGTAAAATGTTCATTCTTAAGGCTTCTTTAAGGAGCGTAGGTAATTACTACAGAAGAGATTTAGGAGTTATTTTTTTGCCCCTTGACTGTGATTTTTAGCTGCAAAGAAATTCTTAAAGAAGAAATGTTTCCAGATGAAACACACTTTATTTTCTTATGCAAATCTGGCATTGATTCTAAGGGCCTAGTTGAATTTGAATGCATAGATATCTCCTGCTAAGGACATCTCTGGATAGAGATTGTCAATTGTACTTTTAAGTGTACAGTGCAAATGAAATTCTTTGACATAGTTTATATGCAAATCAACTCACTTAGTATATTTGCTATGAAGATGTATCATGTGTATACATTTCTCTGTCTGAAATTTGTAGGGAAGTTCCTATTGATTTTAATGCATCGCTGTTATATGAAATATTTCTGCAATATATGGCTTGTGAAGAGAAAATATTATGGAAATAAGATCAGCTTGGCAATGAATTCACTACCTTAAACACAATCCAAATTGCTAAGCTGAAAACGTTATTTCTTTGCCTCTGCAACATATGGCTGGAAGTAGATCTTCTGTGCACTGTTCAGCTCACCTGCACCTGGAATTCCCCCATATTATAGATAGCTGGGAGAATGAAAATCTTCTGTGTTATTATTGCCAAAGTCAACACAGAGGTCTGGAGATAAGGCATGGAAGAGAAAAAGAAAGTAAAAATAGAGGCAGACGAAAAAAAATGCTTAAGGCATGGAAAAAGGTCTGTGGTATATAAAAAATGTAAAAACAGAGATGGCAAGGGGAGGGGTGTAGAGAGATTGTAGTACTACAAACAGAACAGCCAGCATTATAGAGAACAGAAAAGAAAGTGTAATAATGAGACGTGTGGGACGAGATACTAGATAGAGCTCAAAAATGGAAGTTCATAAAGACCTATGGCACCAGGAGGGAAAAAGGTGGTAGTTGATACATAGTTGGTCTTTAAAGATCAATGGGATGCAAAGGCAGTAAAAGAAATGTCAAATGTATTTGCAGGAAGAGGAGAATCCTGTGGGATGGAGATATTAAAAGTGGAAGTGGCTGAACAATTCAGAAACCTCTACTTGGAAAACCACAAAGGGGAATGGAAGACATGATGAGAAAGAGACACACACACACACACACACACACACACACACAGAGACACACAGAGAGAGAGACACAGAGAGACAGAGAGGGAGGAAGGGAGGGAGAGAGGGAAGGAAGGAAGGAAGGAAAAAGGAAGGAGAGAAATGTAGAATGCAAAGTGGAAAAGAATAGCTAGAATGGAAAAAGAGGATGAGTTTTAATGCAGAATGCCCAAATCTCCACATACGGGTATGCAGAAGAATTATAGAGTATCAAAATAAAATGGGTTTTAATAAACACATCTCAAAAAACACAATGTACATTGCAATCCTTTATCTACTTAGAGCAAGTCTTATTGAAATGAATAGGATTTACCTCTAAACTGACATATATAGGACATGTGGGGTAATTAAATATTAATATCATTCAAGGAAGAATCGTATCATTAGAAATCGTTTTTAAATGATTCTTTAATAATATTAATCAAGCACTTTTTAAAGCAATGGTTCCATTTTATCTTTTTTTTTTTTAGTGAAGCCGAATACATATATATGCTTTCAGAACAAGGAGCATTATAGAATAAGCACCGAGTATGTGAAAAAGAAAAAGTGGGGGAAGGGATTTAAGCAAAGCTGTCAAAAACTATTCTATAAGAAGTATCCTGATAGAAACCATATGCTGCTTCTGTTAGAGCCTTATCAGGTGAAAGGCAAAGATACTGCCAGAGCCTGTAATTTTGTTAGGATGCCTTTGATGAATTGGATTAGGTTATGGAAAAAAAATTTAAGCAGAGAGTTCTGGTACGCATGAATACAGGAAGAAAATATTAACTATCAATGGAAAGTTTTTTTAAAAATCTCACAAAACAATTAGGATATAATTGTTGGGGGGAAAAGGATGCTCAGACCAAAATTATAAGACATTTTAGTAAGAATGTTAGCATAATTACGTTTTTACAATATGCAAAATACAGAACGGGTTCTTTTTTTGGGGGGGGGGGGGGGAGCGACTCAAAGTAGTTTTTATTTGCAAATAGCTGATAACCCAGCATTGCCTGGGTATTTATTTATC
>JANHFR010001818.1:91336-101614 GCA_032468015.1 Mimophis mahfalensis | reverse complement strand
CGCATTCTGCACCAGCTGAAGCCTCCGGGTGGTCCCCAAGGGCAGCCCCATGTAGAGTGCATTGCAGTAGTCAAGGCAAGAGGTCACCAACACATGAGTATTCTTGGTAATGCTGGTATAGTCTTTGGGATTTGTATCCAAAATGACAGATTAGAAAATGATTCCAAACTCAATCAATAATGCCAAGTTGTTTTTCGGGGTAAAACCAACATGGTGGAAACTTAGATTTATTCATTCCTTCTCCATAGCTTCTGATTTCTATAGTTATAACGACTGATGGGGAGCACTACTGTTTTTAGCATTATTGCTGTTATCTGGAAATGCCACTTGGTTATTTAGTGAACTATTATAATCTACTTAGGAAGTACTTCTTCCTGTGCTTAATAGGGGTAAGTCTCATTTAGCTCAATGAGATTTAATTTTGAGCAGCTATGTAGAGGAATGCATTGTTAAAAGTAGCATTTTACTTAAAGAGAAACCTATGAGTATACACTCTCTCTTCAGATTTGAAAGAACTTTCTTGAATATTTGTGCATATAGATGTGAAAAAGTGTTCTCTATTCTTGTATATAGTGATGCAAAATATAAGAAAACATATTATATATATAAATATGGCATTATGCTTTGTTCGGGTATTTTCCCATGTCTTCATAGTTGTGCTTTTAAAGTTGTAGCAACGTTTTGGCAAAATCTCATCTGCCATCATCAGGATCATGAGGAAGCTCATAAGGCTCATGAGCACAACTATGAAGATGTTGGAAAATACCCAAACAAAGCATAATGCCATACATATATATTATACACACACACACGCACACACGCACACTCATATAAAAAACTGTCAGAGTGAATGGGAGATTGAAACAGTTGTACCTGTCAACTGCCTTTTTTTTACACTGAGAAAAATTATTGATAGATGAACATACAATTGCATCCACATTTTGCAGTTCTCACCTCTTTATTTAAAAAATAAGAAAAACACTGAGTTATGTCAGAGGTCTTGGAACTGAATGTAGAACAATGTGAACTCTTAAGCCTTGAATTATCCACTTAAAGTGAATTATTTTGTTTTCTGAATTCTGTTGCAGAGCTAAAGAATAAGCTGCCTCTACTTCAGCCTTTACTTTGGCCATCAGAGTTGGCAACATATATTTAATTTTTATTATTATTATTATTATTATTATTATTATTATTATTATTATTATTATTATTATCATCATCATCATCATCATCATCATCATCATCATCATTAACTTTTATTCATTAAACATGAAATTCAGTCAACTGAACATTTAAAAAACTATCACAAATATTGACTAGAGATAATGGTTGATACAGGCTGCTGGCAGCATCCTAGTTATCATCCAAGTATCTTCTTAAAATGTATTTATGATGATGATGATGATGTAATCTACAGTTAGATTATTACAGTCTAAGGCTGGTGGAAACTTAATAATTCTGGTCAGCTCTGAAAAAAATGTTATGTATGCATGAAAAGTATATATTCAGCAGTTCCCTTGTTTTTGGATGATAACACATCTAGATTTATTAAACACCATGATGCGTACAATGATGTGTGATCTAGCTGACCTTGTTTGGGCTCAGAAGCAAGGCAAGGTCAGACTTGGTTAAACTGGGATGGGAGATAAAAGGAAATGAAGGATATAAAGTAGAAAAATATTCCCAAAGAAAACAATGGCAAATCATGTCTCTTTTGCAGCCCAGAAAACTGCAGGGTGGTATTCATGAATTCACTAGAAACTGATCTCAAATGATATAATCTTTACCATTAATACTGCAGTAAACTCATATTAAATATGGTTTTGTAACTTCTAGCTCATAAACCTGTCTCAAACAAGCGTAAATGAGCATACTGTTTAAAGTAGTAGAATTAATTTAGCATCTACGTTAAGAAAAACACTACCTTTTAGAAAAGTATTATTTTATGTATTTTATTGAAAATTATTAAAACAGTATAATTAGACATTTATTTTTTTTATTAAAAAAATCCCCAGTGAGATATAATATTCTGATTTATGTTAGAATTCCCTAACTCTTAATCTACTGGATCTCTATAAATGCTGTATTTTTGTAAACTTGTTTTATAAGTCTTTAGCAGAATTCTAAAGCAAGTCCTAGCAAATAAACAGACTCTGTTCTAATTATATATTTTTTAAATGACTAAGCTTGTTTTGACTTTTTGCTTGAAGCCAGGATGTTGGTACTGTAGTGTGTTTAGGTTGCATTTTAGTTTGGGGAAACTTTATATATGGGAAGGGCATTTGATATTCCTGGGAATGTTTATGCAAAGAAGATATGTTTATTGTTGGCAAATTATGGCTTCTGAACTAAGTAACTGGCAGCAAAAATATGAATTCATATTTGCACTGGACAGAGTATTCCTTTATTTCTATGAAGAATGCAATGAATATACAGAACTATAATTTAAAAAGTACTGTATTTTATTCTACCTACTGTCCTATGTAGATATGAAGTTGTATCTTGTCATGTCTTTTACCTTTTTTGGTTAGGGCATATTCTCCTTTTCTTTTACACTTTTACCTATAAACAATGCACAAAGCATGATCCCAGATAGTTTTAATTTCAAGTTACGTTCTAAAATTTAGCATTAAAAATTAATGCTCAGTTAAAAATAATTTCAGAAATTTCATGTGCTTCGATCTCCAATTTTACTAGCTACAGACGATTTTATGGTACCATTTTTATGCATTAATTCAGGAATTTGAACATTGTAATTGTAATTGCCAATGAATTACTAAAGGGGGAAGTGCTTTTCTTCTTCAGATTTTTTTCCCTTATTACAATGTTTGGAACATTGCACTAATTTCCTGTATCATTTTCTTAAATAAAAAAAATACAACTATTTCAAATGATTTTCTAAATATGTTGTCAAAGTCAGCACTTCAAATGTAAAGACAGGGAAAACCTATTTATTTATATAGCAAGCTCAGAGATTCAACGTTTGAAAAAAAATAGACTACAGATAATTGGGTTATCAGATGCAGACACTGCAGGGAATTGAGCATTATCTCCTCTTAGTACTAGGACTACTGGGTCATTTCCTTAACTCTACAGCTTCATTCTCTATCAGACTGACAAAATCCAGAAGCCTAGAAAATGGAATCTTTCTGGTTACCATTCTAAAGTTTGTCCTCCTACATCCTTCAACAGGTTGATTTTATGTTCTCTCCCTCTCCCTCTCCCTCTCCCTCTCCCTCTCCCTCTCCCTCTCCCTCTCCCTCTCCCCCCTCCCTCTTTCTATCTCTTTCTCTCTGTATATATCTAGATATCTATCTCTGTCTCTGTCTCTCTTCCAATTCTTGGATACAACTGAATCTCCACATTTTCAACTGTTGTTATTCATTTCTGTTACTCAGTGTAATAATTTCCAGTTTGACTCTGGGTAGTTATTGTGTTTGATTACACTATGGTTCTAAACTAATGCTTCTTCAAGTTATTACAAAACTTAACATCATATTTCTACATGGAATACAGCAAAAAAAAAAAAAAAGTTCTGCTCAGAAAGTACAATTCAGTAATAATTTATCTGGAAGTTAGGCTTTCTGACCACAGAATTTACATATGCGGGATTACACAATTGTTTTAACTATATAATAATTCTCTCTATTGCTTTGATAAATACTTTTGATGGAATGTTATTATTTATTAAATTTGTTTGCTGCCCATCTCACCATGATATATTTATTATTCATTCAGGTAATTCAGTTAATTATCAGTGAAGAAAACTCTCCTTACTCCTACATCAATTAATAAAGGCTCATTTTAATTTTAATTCTTCTTACTATCTTATATTCTACTCCTAATTTTAGTAATATTAATTTTCCCTCTGATTTTTAGATATGTATATGATTGCTATTGTTATATGCATAGTTTTATTGGATTAGTATATGCCTCCCAGAGTCATGTTTGGTGGCCATATAATGCAATAAACAAATATGAGATGTTCAGGGACTCTCATTTTTCTAAAAACAGCATGATGCAATTGACACAATTTAAGAAATTTTATAATCAATGGAGCACATGCTGTCTTGTTTTTGGTATTCTTTGCCTTCCTCAATCATGCAGCATGTATCAGAAATAACACCTTGTTTCCTCAGACTTGAACAGCTTGAACAGCTTGATATATAAAAAGGAAAATATTTAATATTTGATTTATAGTACAAGAATGCAGCAGGCATCACCGTGCACATTACACCCTAATTACTACTACCCAATTGGAATAACTCACAGAGTTTACTGTGTGTTATTTTATCACTGGATGCAATTTGCTCATTTCAAGTTTACATTGCATAGTTGCCTGCAGCTGATATAAATAGATTTCTTCATGGCCACTGGAATAAATCTAGATACTGTGTTTTCCTTTTTAGTGGTAATGTTTAGACTTTTCCTTTCTTTTCTCCTTTGGTGTGAACTTGGGATGACTGGCGGTATACTGTTTCTAAACGATTTTGTTAAGCACAGTTTAGCATGTTAGTGGCTCACTGGTAACTGTTGTTACTCTTCTCTAACCCTGTTCTAGAGTATCAGAAAGTTTCATATAGTGTGAAGTCCTAAACAGAACACAATATTCAGTGAGGTATTGACTTAAGCAGAATAAAGTAGAACATTTATCTTCTGTGTTTTGGAAATTTTAATTCTGTTGATCAGGGATAGGTTTCCACCCGTCTAACAACTGGTTTGCTTTGCATGCGCACATTTTGCCAATGCATGTTCTATTTGCTGAACTGGAAAACAGCTGATTGGCGTGCCTGAGCTATTTTTTGGCTCTGCCACATCTCAGCTGCTTTCTACCCTTATTGGAACGCATGTGCAGTGATAAAGGATCGCATAGAAGCTTGGGTGGGTAGGCGGGCCCTCTTCCAACTACCCACAGCAACGCTAACAACTGATTCGCCCAAACTTGGCCAAACTGGTAGAAACCCACCCTTGCTGTTGATGGAGTTTACTGTAAATCTGTATTTGCCTTTTTGGTGATTTTATTACAGTGCTGGCTCATTTCAGTTGCAATCAACTCTAAGATACATATCACAAAAAATGCATCTCTTATCCTATATCCTATATTAGTGCACAATTCCTGTTTTCATAAGTGTAGAACATCCCACTGCCTCTGTTATATCTCATGCTTTACTTTCATGCTATTTACTTTCAGTCCATTACTCTAATCTGTCAAATGACTTTATATTTTATTTCTGTTTACTATGCCTCTTACCCAGTTTTGTGTCATTAAGAAACATAAGCATTCCATGCGATTAGATTCATACAGATCATGCTGAGTAATAGGGAACCTGGAAATTCCATCCAGCTGATCATAATTTCCTGGTAGAACATGTTTTTGTTGGAGAAAACTGACTCAATATAGGAGTTGATTAGCTCTGTTTTTCTTACCCTGTCAGCATTTTGCTGTTTTGAGTAGATGATATACTGCTTCTTTTCATTTATTTTTAACATTTTTAAAATATCCTTTTTTTATTATTCTTATAATCTTTTCCTTATCTCAACTCATTCTGAGCTTTTACTTTCCTGACACTATCTTTGTAGTTCAGTACTATGAGTTATACACTTTCTTTATAATCTGACACTTTTTCTATTTCCTATGTGTGAAGGTTTGTTTTAAGATTTTATGAAAGCTTTTTTCTGTAGTCCCATAAACATCCAGTGTTGTCCATATTTGCCCAAATATATATAAACAGATACCTTTAAAAACTATAACAATGTACCTTATGTAAAATGGGTACAATGTAGACAAAGTCTTTCTTTCAGTGAAAAAGTTGAAGCACAATTCTTTATCATTAAAAATAAAGTAGAGGTAAAACTGTTTCTTTGGGCAGAAGTGTAATATTTACTTGCTATCAAAATATTTAAAATTTACATAAACCTCACATCAATCTTTATATTTTTTCACCATGTATCATTTAACCACATTACAGTGTCTGTTGACTATTATGAAGAAACTTTCTTGATTGACATACAGAGATTTAAAAAAAATAATAAAAAAAACAAAACCCACCATTAAGTAGGTAGACATAATATTCCAAATGCGCTGTTATCCCTTCCTAAGTCTGAAGAAAGTTTAGTATGAATCAGTTGGGGTTTTTTTCTTCTTATTTGGTAAATTAACACTATTCCATTTTCTAGCTCCTTATTTCTGAACTGTTATAACACAAAGCCTCATTTTAAAGAGGTCAAGTTCCCACGTGACGATTTGTTGTTCATGAATCTACTTTTGAGCCAATTTGTGTGTTCGTGTGCAATCAGAAGTGACTTGGATAATTATCATCTGTCTCTGATATGAAGACTTCCTCTATCTGGCTCCCATGAATCAGGCTGATTCCAAGTGAATGAGATTTTAATCACCTGTCACTACCAGCAGCACTTTCTCTATATTTATGATAATTTTTTTTGTCTTTTTATTGAAATCAGTGTTGACTGAATCAAGTAATCCTGATTAGCAATCTCACTGTATCCAGTCAAGAGTGAAATGCATCAGAGCATTACTGGTACACTGAACAATACCGAGATTGGAAAGAAGGAGAAAGAAAATGAAAAGAAAGAATACAGTAGTACAAAACAAGCTTGTCTTAATTATACACACACACACACACACACACACACACACACACACACAAATGCACACAAACACAAAGGACTTTAGTACTAGGATTATAGACCACCTATGGCTATTTTTGAATGTTTTATAAAATCACAACTTTAATCAATTACAGGACATCAATATCAGTGTTAATCTGAATATTTTATAACAAGTATGTAAATACCACGTTTGACTTCCTTGGTAATTTTTAATAATCTAATAATATTTTAGTATATAATATAATCTTATTCCTAAAATAATATTAGGAATATTATTTATTCCTAATAGCTGGCTCATTATGCATGCCGGACAACTTGAAAAAATATTGAAGGAATTCTGATAACTTAGTAAAATTGGTTAACTTAAAAGTTCAAATTGAAATGCTTTACAATTATGCATCTTAATTGTTAACTAAGAATGTTCAGTTCAAGTTCTTGGCTAAATATATATATAGGATATTTCTGGCAATAAGAATGTACATGGATTGGTTCTGATCATGTTTTTCTTCTAGATTATTACAAGAGCACTCCTAATTATGTATTATACATACATAAAAGATACGATTTTGGATGAAACGTATTCCAGAGAATAGTTTTGCCTGGTTTTACCCAACATGAAACTGGGAACAATTGGAGCTCGTATGATCAAGTTTAAAATATATGATGTAGTGTTTGTTGAAGAATGACAGAGTACTTGGCACTATGTTGTACTAAGAGAAAGACACAATTCTTGCCTGAAGGTCTTATCTAAATTAGACCAAAACCAGAGTTAAGAAAGGCTGTAAATGCAACTACGTCAATAGTTGAACTGATTGCTGGATTTCTTCTTCTTTAACAAATATTAAGTAATTTAAAAAAAAATATATGTGACTTTGAATCTCCCCAACTGAAAGAAAAATAGTTTAATATAAACAATCCTTTGTTCACATAAATCTCTAACCTTTTCCCAATGAGTTATTATATAATTGGACCTTTAAAAATTAGCTTTTATAATGAGTTATGTCTGTGCATACATCTACATATATCTATATCTATATCTATATCTATATCTATATCTATATCTATATCTATATCTATATCTATATCTATATCTATATAAATATATCTATATCTATATATCTATATCTATATCTATATCTGTCTGTCTGTCTGTAATATTGGATCATATGCAAGTATTCGGCTTTAATTTTATTTTTATAAGAAGCTAAATCTAATCAGATATATAATCAAAAGATATGTGAATTTCAGATTCATTGGGCCATGGCCAATTGGATTATGTCTACAACAATTCTTGCATTTTTTTTTAAACTGCCATATCAGGGGTTCTTTCAGACTAGGACAGACCAGGAAAACTAAATGAATAACATCATAATTCTAGATCAGTATTTCCAACTTAAGAAGTAAACTTTAGCAAAGCAATCCCTGTTCCAATACCAATCTATACAAGATATACTTAACCAATATTATAAAGAAGACAGTGTCTTTAAAGATTAAAAAATAGACTTCTCAAGTCGAGAGAAAAGGAATCAGAAGGTGGATTGTAGGCATACTGTACACATGCACTGACATGTATACTCCAACAAGTTTGAAATTCTCTACTTTATGGATAGACAACCTTTCTCCTACTTTGCCTCCCAATTTATGGAATGCATTCTCTCTCAGTTGCATCCAGTTTCTAATATCCTGGCATCTTGAAAAGCTGCAAATAAATCTTTTTCAACAAGCTTTTAATTGTTAATTAACTTTAATATTTGCATTAATTTATGTTTTTAATATTTGTTTATTGTTTATTTTTAATTTCATTAACTGCCTTGAGCCTTTGCTTGAGAAAGCTGCAGTATAAATAGAATAAGCAAAATAAAAAAAAAATACCATATAAGCAATCAATTCAGACTTTGAACAAGAACAATCAGTCCTAGGAGACAGATAAATGCAGAGAGACATTGGAAGAGAGACAAAAAGAGAGAAGGAAAAAGAAGTGAAAGAATGGGTGGCCTCATAATTTTTGGATCAAACTTTGTCCACTTGTTCCTTTGGCCCATTCTTAGCTACCTTCTTACCTAACTCTAAATGGAACACAGCTATTTATAGAAAATGAACATTTATTTCATGATCTTCAGCATGGATGGGCAGCCTGCAAACAACTGCAGGCAAAAACTATAATAGCTGGTAATAGAAACTTACTGTGAAAATTGGAAAAAAAGATTTGGGTTTGGGATAAGAGGTAAGCTTTTTGTTATTTACACATCGAAAACAATGCAATTGTACTGGAAGTGGGGAAGGGTCAAGCAAAAGAGAACAAGCTGCTTGTTTTTTTTAAACGACTCTCACTACACAGTGCGAAAGGGATTTCAAGAGCTTAGCTTTTTGCATAGTGTGCCCCCAGCTCCCAGCCCTGGGCTATGTTGTGTTTGCATTATTTTTGATGTCTAGAATAGCCAACAGATTATTTTCTTGCTATCTCTTCCTTTCTAAGTTCTTCACTCTGTGAGAGAGGGGGAAATGGTCAGGCAAAGGAGAGATTGCCTACAAAAATCACTTGTTTTTTCTGTCCTCCATCCTCTAGCAGGGGCGGAGTGGTTGGAGAGAAAGAAATTTCAAGGGAGTATTGTAAGCTGTTTGCATAATGCACCTGCGATTTTTAGCCCTGAGCTGCAAGATGATTTCATTGTTTTTGATGTATACAAGAGAGTAAATAGGCACTTGAGCATTCCAAATGAAAGGGAATGTTTAGAAAGTGAAGAAAAGTAGTCTTATGTCTATTCAGCCAGTAAGTTGCAATCATGTGATTTCCCACTCAGTGACTGTTTCACTTAGCAGTGGAATGAAGATTACTTGGATCTAAATAGTATTTAATTTAAGGCACTTTAAAGCCAATTTGGAAATGAACTCTATATGTTGCAAAATCTTAATTTTGGTTTTATCTTTTATTTAACATTCTTAATGTATTCAATCAAAAAAGCAATCTTTTAAAAAAATTAAAAATTAATAGAAAAAATTAAAATTAAAAATTAATAGAATTCAAAAAAGAAAAAGAAAGAAACGAAACTTTTATTGCACTCTTACCTAGATTTTTCCCTATAACAGTTTTTTATGATAATATTGAGTAATTGTAAGAATACAAATTAAGAAAGAAAAAGGAGAAAAAAATGAAAAATATGTTTTAACCCAAGGTTATCACTTTTTAAAAATGAAATTAATTTAGATACTCAGTGCATTTTTTTCAAAGCCACGAATTCAGCAGCTGTATTTCGGGGTTGAGAAAATAAAAGACATCCTTCAAATTTCATTTAACTTCACTAGAAGTGAAGTTCTTTGAAGCACATGTACCAAAAAAATATTTTGTTCTTTGGATAAGATCTGCCTATAGCAGCTAGTGCGATTCTGCTTAGGCATGGGTGTCCAGTTGGCAGTGTCACGTTGCCGTCGTGTGACGTATCAAGACATTTTCCCCCTTCATGGAGCTGGGGTGGGCGTGGCCTGTGTATGATGCATCTTGCCTGTGGGCTGCCAGTTTGACACCCCTGTAAGGAATTTCTATGGGATTCTAAATAATAATAATAATAATAATAATAATAATAATAATAATAATAATAATAATGATAATAATAATGTGGACAGGACTATGGGAAGGTTGAGTTCCACCAT
>JANHFR010001818.1:61564-71883 GCA_032468015.1 Mimophis mahfalensis | reverse complement strand
AGAATAGTGGCGATACAACAGAAAGCTGCACTCACTTTTCCATCATGTCAAACAAATGCTCAATTTGGCCAAGGTATTTTTTTTTTTAAACAGCTTGCGGCTTCTAGAGGAGCCCACAATGCATGAAAAATGTTTTGAGTTCTGCTTTGTAGACAAGAGACATGTTTGTTATTTTTTCCCTCAGAGACCTTCCATTTCCCATCCTGCAGTAGCCAATCAGAAAACAGCTGTTTACAAGGCTTTGTAAGCAGCCCCGGTTTCTACATGTGGTTTGCATTAAGGCCTTAAAAAGCTGTGAAGACTAGGGTAATGATGTAAGGCCCTAGTGTAAATTCCAAACTGTTGATAGAAGTGAAGGAGATTTAAAAAATATTTTAACCCCACCATGTGTTGAAGTCATCTACTGCATTTGGAGAAAGAAGAAACAGAACATGGAAATAATAATCTCAACCCAGGCAACATGTAGAATAATTCAAGTTTATTTTTTATTCACTTAAAAAAAAATAGCTTGATTGTATAAGGCATGCAACATGAAACCAAAGTGCAATATTTTCTTTAGTTAAATGTTAAGTAATATTTTCTTTAAGTTAAGAGCTTTGCAGTCGGTCATTGCAATATTGTAGTATAACAATAAGTGGTATCAGAATGTACTGAAACGAGAGTAAAATGTATAAAAATGCCAATACTTTCTCAGATGTAGCATTGCAATGCATGTAGTCTGTTCACTTTACAACCCTGGTATAATGACTTTGGGTTCTCAAATGTTATAGTTTCTTGACTTTACAAGTTTTGTAGGCAATGAAATAATTATATGGGATGCTCTGAATTCAAACCAGACCTATGAATTGAGCAGGAATTTAGTCGGAGAAAAAGAAACTCATCTTTCCTGACAGCCAATGGCTACTTGTGTAGTATCTTAGTAGTCTTCTCCTTGGTCTCTTTACATTTAGGGCAGGGGTGTCAAACCCAATCACATCGCGGGCCATATTGTAATGTATCACAATGTTTTTTCCCTTTGAAGAGCCAAGGTGGGTGGGTGCGCTGCCAGTTTACTGTCTTTGCGGAACCGTATTTGGTCGCAGGCTGCCAGTTTAACAGGCCTGATCTAGGGGGTCTTGACTCTCATTAAGAGCTTCTTAACTGGAATATGGGGATAGTTTTAGCTTCTTCTTGCGTGTTACATTTTATTTAGGTTTGCAAGAGCTGGGACATTCTCCTAATGCTTTTGTGCTAGCTTTCTCTATTGCTTAGTTGTTCCAGAGTGGACACTACAAGACACTGACATCTTTGGCTCGTTAGAGCATAGATGCCTGCAGGAGCTGACGTTTTCCACGCCTGCTTGCAGCCTATTTCGCCTTTACATCCATTGCTTACTGTCTGCTCGGTGTCTAGGCGAATCTGTCATCTGTGCCAGAGCACAGCCCGTTGCACCACTGACAGTAAGAAGGTAAACGCTTGCTGCCTGAATCCCCCATTAACTTTGTGAGGCGTATTGATTTCTTGTAAAAATAATGATATTGACAGGCTTTCCAGGAGTAATTGTTTCCAGAGCACAAAGGTCAGTACTGAGAGTGAAGGGGTTTGGAGCAGGGGTACTCTACAGACATTTGTGCAAAGTGCTAGAAGATGGATACAAACCAAGCAACAGCAACAGTTTGAGATTTTTTTTAGACATATTAAGTATACTGACAAAGTGCCTGCTAGGGGGCTGGTAATATTATTGTACTCGTAAGTCCTTCCTAGCAAACAATTTAGCTGGACAGCACCATGTGGATAGCTGGAACGGAAAGCTATTGTAATCTTAGAGAGATGCTTCTTCCGAGTCGGCAAGGCATTCATATCATGGCTGATCCACGAGGAATCATTCAGATTCCATGTGGTCTCTGTGTAAATGAGCTCATGACAAACAAAAGTGATGTTGCTGAAACAGGAAATGTTATGGAGGAAAATTAAATGTTTTTAATATCAGGATATGCTCAGTGACATTTGGTTACTCATATAATTATCAGCCAGGTTATAGCCATATCAAAAGAGAAATAAGATGTAGGACAGAATTCTTGCTTCACTTTAGATATTAGGTGATTTCCCATTGATTCCCTGTGATCAGACAGGGCTTACTTAGGTTTTTCACATATGCAAGGATTTGGTTTTTTTCATACCAGGGAATACAAAACAATAGAGATGTTTTGTCTGGAACTGCAAGATCTTTGTGTGAGTTTAGGAAATGCACACATACATCAAAACACGTGCTGTGTATATAATAAAAAAGCTGTAATTATTGTATTAAAATGAAATGATAGATTTTAGCAGTATGAGTAGGCCTCTGGTTGTACAGATATGCACTCACAATTCTTTAATTTGTGAGGTTTGTGCTTCTTCTGAATATTTGTAGAAAGAAAGGAGTACAAAACTATTTCATGATTTCATATACATTATATTCACTCAAAATAAAGATAATCATTATTTTAAGATATTCCTATCTCTTGATTAGGTAGAACAAAGTAATCTGCCTCCAATACCGTCTTATGTGATAAACTGAAACAACTCTTCTATTTCAAAGGTAAATTATAAGAGAAATGAGTCTTTCTTTCAGGTAAATGTACTATATTAAATAAAATAAAATATTGTCAGCATGAGAATTATTAGAAATTTTCTTTAGTAGCTTGCTGTTAGTCTGAAACTTGCAGTCATAAAAAATAGCTAGGCCCTATCCCATTTTAGATATGCGCAGTATAGCTCTTCAATAAATATTTGTTTGGGATAAATGAGGAAAAATAAAGCACATGTTTTATGTTCTAAACATAAATCATTTGTAATATAGGGATAAGCTCCCTGCTTTTTTCTGTGAAAGCTATGTTACTTGGTTATCACCATTAAAATCATTCTTAACTTCCTTCTAAGCCAAATTCAATTGTGGGGGAGAGATTTGGGATGTATTTCTATTGACTAAGCTCATCGGGATGCTCCTTCTGTCTATGGACTCGACTGACTAGATTTTGGTTGGAAGTCAATAATAATGTTCTTTGCATTTTTACTTCAGAGAAACTTCCCCTGTATGTAATCAGATGTGTTATGTAAATTATATCCACTTAACAGTAGTTTTCTGACAATGGACAAAGCCACTGATAATGTCCTGTTAATTACAATATATCATGAAAGCATATATTCCTTTTATTTATTTATGACATGCTACAGTTTCCACCCATTTATTCTGAATAATTGCACAATTGTTGTTCTAGTATATAAAGCAACTATGTGGGAAATCAATTAAATACATGTACTTGACATGCATACTCTAACCATCAGCCTTGTTCATAAAAGTGAAAACAAATTCAGACCACATATACCATTAATGTAATTTAAATGAGCCTTTACAGACCCCTGTTTTCGGAGACATGTGAAAGAAGCCATATTAAAATGATAATATTTTACAATACTTAGTAGAGCCCCATTTCCTCAGTGTGTAAATTTGATCACTGTAGCTAATGAACTGGTAAAAGTATATTGGTTATCCAGATAAAGAAGAATTCTGTTTCTGAATTTTCCCTTTAGGTGGGGTTCTTTCCCCGTTTATGTCAGATAAAATATTTTGTCAAATGAGACATTCTCTTGCTTATGCCAGATTTCTTTTCAATGCTACTTAAAGCAAGATGTGTGTTAGCCCTAATCCAATAAACATTGAAGGGGAAGGCCAGTGTAGCTCTATGGGGAAATAGCGTCCAGGCTTGTACTAACATCTAATGGACATTTAGGTGCAAACTAGCCGTGAAGTGTTAAATATTTACATGTAGAATGCCAATAGTAATTGTCCACTTTATCTGAGCTAGCTTAGGGAAATGTCTTATTTGTTTCCATGTTACTTCGATAAAAAGAACACTGGAAAATCCTTTCACTATTTCTTTGGGGCTTAGAATTAATAAACCTAGGCAGGATAAAATATGTGCTTTGGTTTTCTGAATGATCACTTCTGCACCAGGCCATATAATATGACTTTAACTCCATGTGGCCTGTCTATTAAGCAAGACAGGATGAGCCTCACAAATAATAAAAAATATTTATGTTTTTCTCAGTGATACTAACAAGGCAACATATCAGAGAAGAAATGGCAGGAGAAGGATACGGTAACTGTGCCTTATGAATTCATGGCACAGTGGGATCCCTTTCTGCTCCCATAAACACCCTAGGATTCTGTGTTCTATGCTGCTATTATTCCACAAATTGTATTTTTGCTTTTTGTTTGTGAAATCTGAAGTGTCATAAATGCCTCCATCTCATATATATTTGATAGTTAATATTAGTCTGAACTAGGAAAGTGCACTTTACATGTGGCAACATACGATTACCTGAGAGTGTTATTGCAAAGGAAAAAATCAATACCAATTTATAATTCACGATTGCAGTCTATCAGTTTTTATGGCTCTCTATCCAGTCTCATTAATTTTTTATTATGATTGACTGAAACTGAAAGATTTTTAACATGTTTCGCTGTTATTTATTCAACCTTAATAATTAAATAAACCTTAATTGGCTGTATTTCGAGGCATCTTGAAGCTATGGCCAGAACAGGTTTTGGTGACCATACATTATTAATGCTAGAAATACCGCACATTTTCTTCGGAGCCAGGCTCTAGGAAACGATCTGCTATGTACCATAACAAGGGAAATAGATTTTGTAGTCACCTAATCAAATTCTATTTAAAAGGAGGCTATATATTTTAATTCAGAATATAAATTCTCAATAACTTGTTGAAAAAATGCAATACAATTTTCCACTGCAATGAGAAAAACAGGGCATCTGATAAAGACTTGAATCAAATCCAAAAGCTTGATTAATGAGGGTGGCTGGCCTATCAGATAGAAACCCCTACATGAGTATGATCTCACAAAGGATTTTCCTGATTGGTACTTAACTTGTGGCGTAAAACGTGATTGGCAGACAGAAAATTGCACTTTCAAATTTCATCCGTATTCATTTCACTTGTTCTTCTACATGTCAACTTCTTACCATTCCCAGACATGCCAAGGCTGTATACATTAGCT
Source organism: Mimophis mahfalensis (assembly GCA_032468015.1). Taxonomy (NCBI): domain Eukaryota; kingdom Metazoa; phylum Chordata; class Lepidosauria; order Squamata; genus Mimophis; species Mimophis mahfalensis. The sequence continues at coordinate 66,843 of JANHFR010001818.1, read as the reverse complement.
GTTACCACAGTGAAAAAAAGAAGGAAGACAATCCCATATTTGAGCGTTCTGAAGGAAAATCAATCATGTCATAAGTGAGAAGAATAGATAAGTTTGAACGGTGGCAAGCTTCATCATTTCATTTTGACCATGCTGGTAGATTTTTGAATGTACAGTTCTGCTTTGAAGCATCTTCAGCTACGGTGATAGAATAAGAAGGGTAATAGAGTTGGGCTAGAAGGGAAATTTTGTCTCTTGTATTCGTCAAGTAACTTTTTGTGGCATTGTACAGAAGCAACATCAAAATCTAACATTTATATACTCCAGACATTTTGACAGAATTGAAAAAAGGATTCTATTGACTGTGACAAAGCTACATCAACCCTCCTCAATCATATGTCTGAATCTCTGCGTTATTGTTGTCTTGGTGATTGGATGGTTCAGAAATTATGTAGACATAAAAATCTATAGGATGTTTCACAAAATAAATATTCTGTACAATACCTGACTACCAGAAAATGAACATATAGAATTAATCTTAGCAGTTTTTAAATTATGTTAAATTGTGTGGAAGGCTTTTATTTTTTTAATTTTGAGAAGCTACACTATTCTTTAAGAAGTATTTATGGAAAAATAATATAGAAGAAAACTTGATCTATTTATAGTACTGAAAAGGGACATCAGTTTATATTGGATATGCAGTGAAAACTGTAGAGACAAACATGTTGCAATTTCACAATCTTGTTCTTCATATTATTGAAAGAGAGCTGTTCTTGGCAGTAATAAATTTAACACAAAAATCAAATACAAAATAAATTTATTCTTCCAGGCCTGATACACCAGTCATTTCTTCCTTGTCTTGCATTAAGCTTTAAAATCAACTGTCACTACCTATCGATTGCATCTGAATTGTTATCTATATTTCTCAAAAGTACTGTTGACAGTTAATACAGTGTAAATTATAATCTGGGGAAATGCTACTTGTATTTGGCACCAAATTGCTTAGATTCTGACTAAAGCTGCTTTTATTTTCCACTCTTTTCCCTGTTACTGTCTATTCCAGTAAGAACAATTCTATCCAAAATAGAAAATATAAATATACATTCACCCCAATATGTAAATTACATTATAAAAATCTTGTATTGTGCACATGATATTATTTTTTTAAAGGCCCAAGTTAATATATTGAGAAGTTACAGTTTATGTTTTATATTAGATTAGTTGAAATCAAGTTTATAAAATATTCCAATGTTTTTCCCAACAACAAATAATAGGGAAAAGTAAAAAAAAGTAAAAAATATATATCTTAGAGGGTACTAAATATATACCTGGGACAGAAGAGAAATGGAAGAATTACCAGAATGTAGACTTCTTCCAAATAAATTAAAGAACTGGCTTTTATTTAATAGAATAATTGTGAATATTTCAAAAAACACTGTAGTATAAGTAAGAAATGTATGCCTATTATTTGTCCTTTTGAAATATTGTCTTTACAAGTATTGCTTCTTTTCTGTTTAATGATATCCTACAAAGAAAAGGAAATCTGAGGCTGATGGTATAATAATTGTAAATAATACTTTGTAATATTTTCTTTGCAACAATTATTATCAGTTTTTCTGGATCAGATCTTGAACTCTGTTAACATTTGACAAATAGGGCTGCCCTCTGAACAGAAGAGGAAATATTCTTGATCATAAAGAGATGGATCTGCTTATTTTCCTTTATCTTAAGATTTGGGTGAATTAATTCCTGTAACTGCCCAACTCAACAAAGTGACTTTGGTTTACAGTTCTAAAATTATGAAACAATTAAAACAATTTTAAAAATTAATAACACATCCACAAAATAAGTAAGTATAAACAAAAGCTGAAATGATTAGTCAATTAACAGTAAAGTCAAGCAGTGGGGCTTTATGTTTTCTGCCGTTCTCGTCTGCACTTAAATATCCGTTGTTCTGCAAATGTTACAGGGCATGTGAGAACATCCTAGAACTGTAATACCAATTCAGTCCATATCCTGAGCCCTGAGCAAATGGGAGCAGTTCAATGTGATTATTTATTTATTTATTTATTTATTTATTTATTTATTTATTTATTGAATATATATCTTATTTAATGCGACTTGGAGTAGCATACCCGATTAAAACAGAAGCAATCACATAATTCAACCACTGAAACCAATTTAAACCATAATAATAATAATAAGAAGAAGATAAGACAAAGTGTTATCTATGCTTATACACAGTACAACCATTTAAGAGATTCCACCCTTTTACGGAATCTCCAAGCCCAATGGCAAAACCAGGTTTTGAGGGCCTTCTGGAAGGTCAAGAAAATTACGGTCAGTGTTGGCAAGAATCGTATTTCAAGTACCACAGCAGAAAAGGCTCTTTTCCTAGATCCTGCAAAACAAAGCTCCTTGACATGATAGGTAGATATAATTGGTAAGAGGTGGTCCCTCAAATAATTCAAGATGGTTTAGTTTTAATTTTCTGGGTTGACAGTTCAAAATCTCTACAAAGTTTCATCTCTGATATATAGTTAAAGAATTGGTGGGGTCATTGGTGCTGTCTGAGTTTGGTTGTTCTCTTGCAACTCAGAGAGCATCAAGGATAGCTCATTTCAACCCTGAGCTACAAATATTCATCTTTATTAATTAAAGAATTGTGACATATACATGCAGTCTCCTACCATCAAATAAAAAACACAACATTAGTCTCTGCTTTCATTAAAATAAAAAGTCTACAAAATAATCTCTATATCTAAAATCTTTTGTCCAGTCATTGTACTTTTGGGAATTAATGGGGAGAATTACCTACGCTACAAACTAAAAATGGGGAGTGAGATCACCTAGTTCCACTGGATCTCTCTTTAGCTTTCAGTAACATCTACTATGGAATTCTCTAAGCTTTTTGGGAGGGTCAAGTCTTGTAGCCATACGTTTTCAATGGTTCTGGTTCTTTATAGTCAGGGAAGTAGTGTTCAGGGAACAAATGGTTGACAGAAAGATGTTGACCTGTGATATCCCATTGTCTTCCCTCCTATACTATTTAAACCTCTGTGCTGAACCACTGGATAAAAATAATTCAAAGCTTTGAAGTGGAGTGCCATCAAAATGCTAAGGACAATGAGTAATATTGGTCCTTATTATCTAATTCTAGAAAAGAAATCAGCATGCTTGAATGTTGTGTCAGCCCTCCCAGGCAAAACAGACAGGAAACACACTGAACAAATTCTGCCTTATTGTAAGGCTATGCTAGCAGCATCTTGCAACTCTGAAGGCACAAACCTTTCACTTCCCATTTTACTATTTCATCCATTAGGGTAGATTCTACCTAAGTTTCTTTCTCTGGCCATTAAGCAACTGCTTAATGCTTTTTAAGAGAAATCCTGCTTCTTTTGTCTGATTATTTCCTATCCAGCATCTCTTCCCCTCTTTGCCCAAGGTCATTTATAGATGCTACTACACATTGCTTAAATTTGATAATGGGCTAGTTAAAGGATGACTATGAAATTAAATCTAGAAAAGATGGAAATGGTAAGAAGAACGATGAACTCAGGAGTTGAGGTGAAGTCTACCTTTGGTTGAGATTGCATTCCTGAGGAATGGTAGGTTTGCAGTGTTTCAACTGAACTTACAAGTGATGGCTCTGGCCAGAAGCATGTTTTGCAGTTATGGTTGATGATTCAACTGCAATCCTTCTTGACCTGTTGGGATTTCTAATAGTTACTTCCTATCTTGATTGCTACACAAGGAGCTGTCCTTGAAAAGTGTTTGTAAATTGTGATTGATGCAAAACATGGCAGTTATATTGCTGTCCATGAAAAGTATGAGGATTACATGATATCTATATGCATAAATATATAAACAGTGCTAAGTTATGGAATAAGTTTCCAGTGGAGATTTATAAACTCTTGAAAACCCATCCCTCTCAATAAGTTCCTTATTTATTTGTTTGTTGTTTTATGTCCTGCGTCTTCTTCAGGAACTCAGGAAAGTATATAGAGCAAGTATAAAGTACATAGATTCTTCCTCCATTTTCCCCCACCACAACATCCCTGTGAAGTAGATTAATCACCAGCGAGTTTCCATGGTTGAGAGTAAACTGGAGTCTGGATTTGTCAGGTCTTGCCCAACATATTAATGCTATTCTGGGTCTCTTATAATAATTGAACTGATTTTGGTTTTATTGCTATTAATTTTAATTTTTCCTTCTTTAATTTATGTTTTACAATTTTGCATTTATAATGGCTATAAACAGTCTTGAGTATGGATAGAAAGGTAGGATTGAAATTAACTAAATTAAAGTTTTAAAGTAAATTCCTTCGTTAACCATTGTCTGCCTTCAATGTTTCTTATCAACCATCCACGTCATTGTATTATTTCTTGGTTACCTCCCTAGATTTAAGGGCTATATTTTATTTTAAAGAAAAGATAAATCAATCTTATACTTTCTCTCTTGAAACTTGACAACAAGATGATTATTGCTTGCTTATACATTTCCCTTTTCATTTGCCTGAAGGTGGAGGGCACAGATATTCAACAGGGTCCATTGGAACTGCTTTATGTTCTGTCTTTAAATAGCCTAAACACAGCATCGTCATTTAAAGCAGCATACTTTCTATGAAAATTCTTTACCACTGAATAACATTCTAGCTTCAGTACTTTTGCATAGATTTTAACTGTGTAGGATTCAGGCCCCTGTGTTGAATTCTATGGAATTCGGAACTCTTTTGTCAAGCGCTGGGGAAATAAGGAGATTCAGGCAGTTCAAATGAGCACAAAGGTTTATTGCAAGCTTAAGTTCTGTAACAAAATCTGACCAACTGGCAGTTAAGGGAAATGAGTGGGAGATAAAAGAGGCATTCAAGAAGGGCTGGACTTAGATCCCTTGCAAATGCAGCAGGAACCAGAATTTCCCCCTTTTCCCCTTTTAGAATTTTCCTCTTCTTCCCCTAATTTATGACGCATTTGACTCCTCCCTCAGGCTCAGCCTGGCCATCTTTCTTCATTTTTAATTTCATAATTTTCCTATAGATGTCATCCTGATCAATATTGTTGATCAAAATCAACAACAATAAAGTTGCAAGAACTCTTTTATGTTATTGCCATGAGGCAATAACATGAAAGAGCTGTGGTTTTGTCCAGAATTTGTCCACATTTTACAAAAATTTCTTGTTCATATCCTCACGTGTTGTTTTTTTAAAAAAATCCCATTTATCTCTTCTCCAGAGACTCAGGGCGGCTTACAATCTGTTTAAGCACAAATCAATGTGCTTAGCAATAGCCTTCATTCCTTG
>JANHFR010001818.1:47298-59133 GCA_032468015.1 Mimophis mahfalensis | reverse complement strand
AAGGAAGGAAGGAAGGAAGGAAGGAAGGAAGGAAGGAAGGAAGGAAGGAAGGAAGGAAGGAAGGAAGGAAGATAGAGATACGCACATACACATTGAAAAAAACTGAAAGGATGGGAAAACATTCTTGGCTAATACTTAGCATATTTTGCATTTATTATTAAAAAAATTAAGAGAGAGGCGCTGGAAAGACAATTTGGGAATTTTCATTCTCTGAAAACCTGCATATTAAATGTGAATTGTGATTTTCCATCTGGTCCTACTGGTTCGAAAGCTGCAGTTGGGCATGATCTCCACTGTCAGTCAAGAATCCCCAACTGTGAGAAGCAACCCTCATGACAAAGCCCACCCCAACTCATTAAACCAAAGCAAACTGTATGAAGTGTGCCGCTGTGTGATTTTAATATTTGGGGCATGTGACAGGGCCATTTTAGTGATTTGCAGGATTTATCTCCTCTTAAAAGTACTGCCTAAGGCTACTCTAATTGGTAGGAAAGCAAATTCCCCCTTTTCCTCCTGTCATTCTTTGTTTTATTTACTGAGAACTGCCGAAACCTATTTACACAATAATGAGGATAAATCACCATGATGCTTTCACCACAAAGAGAATTGTTGTGTGTATGTGCGTGTGTTTTAAGCAATACCATTCAGGCAAAATCCCAAATATTTCTCAAAAGGTAGCTATAGCTTGCGATAAGAGAAATAAAATTAAATCAGATGATAACAACAGTATATTATAGCTCCTTCAGGCAGGCAGTTAAAGTCAACATTCTTCAGGCATCTTTTATGGTGGACAATTTCATTCAAAATTGCAATTAAGTAATTGTGTGTAAGTTGCTCTCAGTGGTCCAGATGGTCTTACCCTCCCTCTCAAGAGAATACACATGGAGGGGCTTCCTTGCTCTGCATAGAAAGGAAGCTCAGCTGCCTTCCCAGGAGAGCTCTTTTTCCTTACCCAGATGCAGTGTTACTCCTTGTATCTCCATTGCAGGTCTGCACTGGTAGGGGGTGTACGGATCAGATAGTAGCTCAGAACAGGTATGGTGTAAACACTTGATTCTCTCAGCCCTTTTGCATGTCCCAGCAGATCAGCCTATACTACCTTGGCTGGTCAACCTGGTTTCCTATCCCAGTGATATGTTTCTTGAATAGGGCTGTCAAAATCCTGGCCCACAGGCTAGATATGTCCTGCATTGGTCATGCCCATGCCCAGTTTAGCACAGGGGGGGGGGGGAAGTCCCGATACATTATGTGACACCACCATGATGATGTGAGTTTGACATGCCTGTGCTTGAAGAAACACAAGGATTTTCAAGACCAAGACCACACCACACCACACAACACAAGCTCCAGTTTGATGGAAAGCCACTGGACCAAGTACAGTGTAAAATCAGCTTGAGATGGGTTTGAAGGTTTCATGCTGGAACTATAGAGTCAAATAACAATTTTTGCATTTTTCCCCCTGCCTCCTTCTGCTTCTGATAAATCACAGAATAAAATAGGCATTTCTACAAACATTTAAACACACACATATATGTATTTGATGGAAAAAATGGCTTTATACCCGCATTCGGTTCCACATTTTACATATTGAAGGCAACATAAATGTGACACTGATATTTCTTGTAGCAATTTTAACATAATTTATTTTAAGTATTATACATGGCCTTTCAGCTGAATTTCAGGGCAGATTTAATATAACCCATTTTATACTTGCTTGAGCAACTTTCTGTATTCAAGTACAATATGTAAACATATTCTGGATATGAATGTAATTCAGAAACTTGTTGCTAAGAGATGTTATTTCCAGACAGCTATGTGATTAATTTTGTGAAGTTTATGTATGAGATGTTCTAAAGGAACTGCATGCATTCAGAAGTTTTCCCATATTTTTTGGATTTTATTGTTGAGCTAGTTCTGTCCAGAATAACTGAAATTATAACTATTACAATTTTCCTGATGATGATTAGAAATTACAAAAATATCTATGTGAGCTACAACTCAAGTTTGTTTTACCAAGCCTTGATATTTGGGACTACTGTGTAGTTAGTGAACCATACTCTTTTCTTTATTACACTACATTTCCTGAATTAGGGTTTTCCATTCTCCTTCCCAACAGATTTTAGCAGACAATAGGAAGTCCCAGAGCTTTAGGATAAACATGACAGTTTAAAAAAAAACAAAAAAAAACTATCCTTGAAGAAGACAAATGGTAAATGGTAAAACCACAATCCATACTGTCATCAAGAACACTTCCTGGAAAGTTCCATGTAGATACCAGCTCAACTCCTTACTTTTTAGTGTAACTAAAATTATGACGAATGCTGTAGATTTATAATTTATGCTAATATGGTTGCATACCTGAGAGAAATTTTTATGATTGAAAAGATTACTTTATTGTTAGATTACCTGGATCACTTTCAATTAGAAGGCATGTTAGTTTGTAGTACTGACACTGCACTGATCAAGTTTATTGATGATCTCTGGTGGGATAGAGGTAGTACATCGTTCTTGGCACTCCTTGATATCATCAGTCATGGTAACCTTCTGGAGTGGCTCATGGGATTTGGAATGAGAGCGGCAGTCTTAACAGTTCTCCTCCTTTCTCTAGGCCAGTTCCAGTTGTTGTTGTGGCCAAGGAAAGAGTTTGTGCTGAAAGTATCTGCTATATGTGATGCTATATCAGGCTTCTACTCTCACCTCACTTATATTTACCATCTATATGAAGCCACAGGAGCAGCTATCTATCAACATGGAATATGGTCGCATCAGTTGCTGATGATGCTTAATTGCACATAGTTGAGTGCCAAAGTTCTTTCTCAGTGTTTGAAGCACATAGGGATCTGTATAGTGGGGAACAGGCTTCAACTCTATTCTGGCAAGACTGAGCAGTTGTGGGTTTTAAAGCTCCTCAGCTCTGGAGCTTTTCCATCCTTAACATTGTATGAGGGGCACTTGCTCCATCAGAGATTTGAAGGTCCTTCTAGACTCAAGGCTACTGCTTGAAGAACAAGTCACAGCCATGGCTTTGGGGGCCTTTGTATAGGTTTATCTTATGCACTAGTCATGCCCATTTTTCAACCTGGACGATCCTGTACATGGAATCAGCTCCCATTAGGAAGGGGGAAATGGCAAACTAGTTCTGAAAAACCTTGCCAAGAAAACTACAAGAACTTGCCAGGTAGTGTCTGAGAACTGGACATAATTGAACAGAAAAAAAAATGTAAGAATGCATCCTTAAATAGTATTCAAAAGCTACAAGTGGACTAGAACATAAGGCCACCGTTAGTTTTTTGCATCTCTCAATATCCATACATACTACTATTTCTCGATAAGCTGCACTGGCTTCCAGTAGGCCTCTGGATCCAATTTAAGGTGTCAGTGACCACCTATAAAGCACTACATGGCAGAAAGACATGGGTTTCTTTTTGTGAAACTTCATGGCCCTGTTGTTTTAGCTTATTCTATCAAATCTTACAGGGGGATCCTAATCCAAATTCCTTCTGTCATCTTTTTAGACCCCAAAGTTGTGCCTTTTCTGTCAACAATGCCTGCATTCTGGAATAGCATCTCCTCAGATTTCCAATGGCCCAGACTCTACTAGCCTTTGTAAGGCTTTAAAGATCTGGCTATTTCCCCTGGCCTTTGGGCCTGGAAGTTAGGTGAACTTTGTTGGTGGTGTAGCTTTCTGTTATTGTTTTAACAAGTGTCAGGGGTTGGTTTTGTTACAGAGGTTTTAATCTTTCTATGTGGCCCTTTAAAATTGTTAATCTTTTATCTCATGCTGCCTTCCCTACCATCCATAAAAGCATCTGATTTTTCATTAAAAATGTTGTCTCCGTATTTCTCACCAATTCTTTTCTTCTACATCACATTCTTTTCTATCCTTCTAGTATTGTCTTTTTTTTCCTATCAGATACTGTACATTGTCCCTTTTCTGCAATTTAGAAATCGCCAACTATTTGTCCACAGAATCTTCTCCGCATTTGCTTCAGTTGTTTTATTCTCAAATTGTTTCAGAGAAACACTTATAAAAACAACACCCGAGTTTGATCACTCAACCAGTTTGGGCTTCTAAATCACTTACAGTTCTATCTAGTAAATTCCCTTTAGTTATGGCAGCATGTATGCTGCTAAAATGGCATCCATTCTCTCTTGTAAGTAAGTGATGCAGAACTGGTTTTATCGGCCCTCGATCCATGCTTTCTTATTCCACTTCAATTAATATTGGAAAAGACCAGTCAGACATTGCAAGCTGTGCTGATTGCAGTGGTGATTTTCATTAGATTGGTGTCCAACAATTTGCTCCCACCCTGCCAAATACACTTTATTCATCAGTTCCACAGCAATACTTCACTCAATACAATTACTGTATGTGACTAGATTTTGCCTGTATGATTAATACCGGAACCGTGCTCGATCTGTGGATCCAGATTAATAAGGGCTTGTCCTTTGTCAGTTAAAATTTTCATTAAATTCCCTTCCTGGATGTTGATTGATTGATTGATTGATTGATTGATTGATCTATTTATTTATTGACAAAAGTTTTTGAGTGCTTATCACCAGTCCTAGTGGCTTTGCAATCGATTATAAATTTTATCCCCAAAATATGATTTCTTGCCCAATATAATCCTTTCTCCACATTAGGCAAGAATGTGACACATAAAGTATTCTGCCTCTCTTTTTTCTTTTTGTTACTGACTCATGTGCTGAGGTCAGGGGATTAAGTTAACTGGAAGAAAAGCCTCAAGTCTCCCTGTTGAGTTGCGGTATGCAGTGGTCCCCCATTACTGGTGGGTGCTCCATAGCTATGGAGAATTGGTGGATCAGAAAATAGCAGTACTGGGTACCAAGTTATATACTGGCAGGAGGAGGGAGTTAAAATAAGGGATATTGCAAGGGATATAGGAGAGGGTGGATCAAGAATAGTTTCAGGACCTGTACATTGTATAGTTAGTTATTTTTGCAGAAATAACCGTAACTGTTTTCAAAACAGTTCATTTGTTCCTCTGTTAAATAAGTGCTATGCTATATTAAACCTTCCCTTTGTTCTACATTGTTAAGTTACATTAATAAAAAGATAGGCAAACTTTCAGGGGGTTTAATGCTATCAGCAGAAAATTGCATAATACAGGAACAGACCCTCCAAAACACACTGGGTACATGACATACATGCTTCTAGAAGTAGCCTTTATCCCCCAAGCTTTCAATCTTAATTGAATATTACTAGCATCCATCAGTTGGAGGATTAGTGTTGTTTTTGTATTTTATTCTGTTGCAATACATCCAGAATTTGACGTGGGTTATAAAAACTGTAAAATAGACAAGCAAATAGCTTAAACAACACTGTACATTGAAGTTATTTAGTGTCAATTTCCTTTTGAATGAACTACAAATCTATAATCAGTATTATTGGTTCTTATAATTAAGGGCAAACTTACTGGATTTAAGTTAATAAAACTGAGATATGAGCAATCTTTGTTAAACAACTGCCTGAAACAGCAATGAATTTGCAGCCAATACCCACACTTATGACTTCTGTAAGTCTTTAAAACAAAGAAAAGTTGAAGTAAAGGTGTAGTTGCAGTTTCACTTAGCAACTGCTTTGCTTAATGACCAAGTTGACAATCCCAACTGTGGTAATCAACAAGGACTGCCTGTAATGATTTGGAGAGAGAGATTGGAATTCTACTTCTTTTAAGTCACAAACTTGCAGTCCTTTTCTCTAATAGAAAGTTGATAGATAGACAAACAAACAAAGTAGAAATCTGTAAATAACCTTATGTAGGAACAGTTACAGCAAAATAAGAAAATGCTTTTGAAACAGGAGAAGGCACAAGAAACAAGCTCAATTCTACCTAAAATCTGGTTGGGGTAAGAAGAGCCAAGAGAAACTCTGGCAGATTTTAAAGTTTCTGTTTTGGGGTGTTTGTTTTGTTTCTTGGTGCCTTCAACTCAATCTTGACACCTGGTTCTATATTATTATGTCCCTGCAGTTTTGTTGGTAACAAATATTTTACCATTGCTTTATTCTTAGAGCTAGGAGAAAGTGGTTGGCCCAAAGTTAGTCAGCTTTCAGAATTAGAATTCACAGCTTCCTGTTTTCCAGCCCAATGCTTTTAACCAGTAGACATAACTGGTTGTTTTCAATACAGCATTGTTGTAATCTGTGCATGGTCTGTTTCCTGACCTGCTCTATCTCTATATGCTGACAGAGGTCCAGTTTGTGAGAATAGATAGAACTGCTGTCACTGCTTTCAGGGACCCAACCCAATAGTTGATTTCTCAAGAGCAGACAACGCCACTAATATCTTTTGAAAAGCTTCAGTGGTACAAAACGATGCAACTTGCTTTCCTACTGAGGTGAATCTGCTGCAGATAACCTTGATATTTTTCACTTATAATTTATGCTTGGCCCTTCACTTTTCTGTTCCATTGTAATTTCTCTTGGAAATTCTATACTCTTATGGTTGTCAAATATGTGTCAATGTAGAACCGCAAGTTAAATAACAAATGGTTTTGTTGTCAAAGCAAATACATAAAATAGATGGATATAGCATGTAGAAATATAAATTCGCAACACAGTAAATATGTCAAATGGTTGGAACAAACAGGTAATGATTACTTTTATTTATTACCTTTACTTTTCGGTTGCAAATGCAAAACTATACTTGCTAATAAAAAGTTGGTATTTTTATAAACTCTCTTCATATCAAAATGATTTGCCTCCTAGCCCCCAAAAATCTCACATCACACACCTGGTCTTTTATGGATAAAATGATCGAAAGAAGGCTATCCTCAATTCAGAGATTTTCCAGTTGTGTTCTGCAGAATCAAGGCCTTTAAAAATTTGATAGGGGAGTGTAAGTATAAAAACAAAAATTCCCTCGGAGACAGCCTATTTTCTATCCGTTGGGCAGGGGTGTAAAACTTGTATCGTCATGGTGACATCACATGATGCTTTTTTCTCTTCACTAAACCAGACTTGGGTGTGGCCTGTGCGTAATGTATCTGGCCTATAGGTCATGAGTTTGACAGCCCTGCCATAGAGTTTTACCTGTTGAACAGGTTTGTAGGATTTTTGTTTTGGTGGAACTAGCAAGAGCCATGGTCTAAAAAATTTCAAAAACCTCTGCTCTACAAATCCATATCCACCCACATATGCAGTATTTCGGATCTGACTGCATAAATGGTCAATTCAGGAAGCCTATTGTACATTTACAGAGGTAGAAACTTTCTCGGAAAACTTCTCCATCATCTCAAAGGAGGCTAGGAATGAATTAGGAACAAACAATGATATGATTCCTACACTGTTATTGGTAGAGGTTTTGTAGAGTTGAGTTCTTAAGAAAAAAATAGCATGGCAGCACTTTCGGGAACAATTGGTCTTAGGATCAGATCACCAGGAATTTTTCATATATTCTTCTTTTTGCAAATTCTTCCATTACATTGTGCCCAAACTCTCTACTTATATTTAGGGTCTTTCTTTATCCCCACTCACCCAAATATTATATTTCAGATAGTTTGTTGGGTTTAATGTGAAATAAACCACTGCAGACTTCGGTGACATTGCTGAAATCCAAAAATAGTATGACATTTCTTTTTAGAAAACAAAGGAAACAGGTTTTAAAGACACACCAGTATAAATGCAGCTCTTCTCCACTGTTCATTAAGTAGTCTGAGGTTTTCTTTCAGGCTTGCTTGAGTCTGGAAAAAAAAAATGTCCCTGCCTTGAGGAATCTAGCCACTAAAGCTAATCCAATTCTTAAAGAAGCAGCACTTTATTTCCAGTCTTCCAGGGAAGTCTGAGAAAAGTTAGGCTGCTTTAATGAACAACATTGATGTTTGCTTCCCTTAAAGCCAAAGCAATCCATGGATTGCTTGGGCCCTAATATACAACTTGCTATATTTCTGTAAGGCACAGGAAAATGCAGGCCCCTGGTGAATTTGTTCCCAGCTGTCAAATGCCAGAGTCTTACCTACCTGCCAGGGGAACACCATCTGAAGCGTATCTCCTTAGGGACAACAAAGGCAAATTCTGGAGTTTTAGCAGACTTTACAATCTGAGCTCTAAAAATCTGTCGAGACAGCTAAGAAACTGTTATGGCCTACTGTGTGGTTTATGAATTACCCTTCTCAGTTTGGTTGGTGGAATGGAGCAGAATTCTTCCACAGCTACCCCATTTGGCATTGGGACTTTTTTTTATTGAGGTAGGAGTATTTAAAAAATAGGAGCAGTAATACATTCCCTAACAGATACGTTTCTACTAGTTTAGTCTTCCAGACTTTCTGAAAATACAGAATTAGAAAACCCAACTTTAAATTACAATCCACTTAACCACATAGATTGCTGTAAAATGTCAGGGGAAAAAAAGCATGGTACAAATTCTAATTCATTATATCTGGATTCTGCATTCATTCAAAGAATTCCCAGGATTAGCTTGCAAGCTTTTATGGTCAAGACTCATGTATTTTATTTCAAAATGTATATCGCATTTTTTTGGGCAATAGATGATAATTTCTTATTGTTTCACAATGACATGCATACGGACATGCGGTATTTACTTAGGCAGATTTTAGCACATTTACTAACTCCAAGCATCTAATGCTGTTTGGGTGTAGAATGAGAGAAGTATATATATATATATTATAACCCACACAGTGGTTCTTTATTATGACTCTTTCAAGGTCGATATTGGCATTTATTTAGCTCTAGTTGCAAATAAAGAAAAAGCATGTGGAAGAAATAACACTAAAATACTATAGTCAGCAAAAAATAGTCTATTTTGCTGGATTCATTTATCATAGCTCAGACGTAGTTAAATCTAAATTAACTTGGAGTTTCTCTTGAGAAATGTACATCCAATTGAAGTGTTCTCTGCAATGATGGCATGAGCAAAGAAGACCAAATTTCTTCCAAATTATGGTCTATGTGCAGTTTCATAATGCGTCTTCCTTTATTTTGTACCATATTCCATTCTGTTTGAACAAAAATTAATTCAATTGATGACAGGTTAACCTCAAACATCAATGAAAGAAAAAGAAAAGTAGCTTCCAATGTGACTGAGAGCAGATTATAAAAGAGAGAACATGGCTAGAATTTATCCAAAGTATATTTTCTCCTAAGCCTTTCTTGTTTAAAAGTCTCCTGTAATGTAAAAGCAGTAAGATCTAAAAGCCACAGTTGTCAAGTAGTTTTGTGAATCAGTTGAATAGCTTTGGTAGCCATAGTAATAGAAATAATAATTCTTAAACTGGCAACAATTACACATTTATTGTACAAATGAAGCTATATCGTATGTCAGAAGAAAGGACTAAATGTGTCAGTGCTTGCTTTATTGTTTGCAAACAGTTCTGAAATTCTCGAGAGTTCAAAAATTGTTTCTCTCTGCAACATAATACCCAGTTCTGTTTTCCTTTTCTACCTCTTGTAATGATTCCACACTATTATTTTTCAACAGATATGAGAAGAAGGCGTTATTTGTTCTTTTTGTGAAATACATACTGCACAGGAAAGTAGAACATGTATCTATGGAGATTCTCAGTCATCCAGATTATGATTGTTCCAAAGGTGCCTTTTCAAGAGGCAACTGAAGGGTTTTTTGTTTTTTTTTGCCCTGAAGCCATTTCACTTCTCATCCAAAAAGTTTGTTCCGTTCTGCAGAACTGAGAAAGCTTTTTGTATGAGAAGCAAAACGTCTTCAAGTAAAATGAAGTCCAGATGCCTTTTGAGAAAGCACTTTTGGGATAGAGTACCTATGATATGAGGAAGTCTTACATGTTACCAGAACAGTTGTGTAACCATTTTAACTGTTGTATTTGACAACTTAATTTTAGAAAGTTGAAGGAATGGTACAGTGCAAACCTGATTGACTGATTGATTATGTGCCATCAAGTTGGTGTCAACTCTTAGCGACCACATAAAATAGATTTTCTCCTTGATCGTCTGTCTCTAATCTGGTCTTTCACATCTTCTAATGATGCACCCACTTCCACGCTAAATGAGCATCCATCACCTTGCTACTTGTCATCCTCTTCTTTTCACCTTTTCCAGAATGAGAGCCTTCTCTAGATAGCTAGGATTTTGTATAATATATCCCAAACAGTACAAATTGCAAAAAGCTAATTTTGTTTCATAAGCAAGCTGCTTATATCTGGATACCAAACATACCAAATATATGCATTTCCATCACAATATTGTATATACTTAGCCTTGTGAATAATTTGAGAGCATATCATTCAGCATTGTTAAAGAGCTATGATGGTGCAGTTGTTAGAATGCCATATTGCAGGCTAACTCTGCCAACTGCCAGCAGTCCGATCCTGACTAACTCAAAGTTGACTCAGCCTTCCATCCTTCTGAGATCGGTAAAATGAGAATCCAGATTGTTGGGGGGTAATATGCTGATGGTAAACTGCTTAGATAGGGGTCCCTTTAAGTTTAAGTGCTATTGCTGTTATAGGAGCTAAATGATGTTCAAACCTGGAGAGAGACCTTAGAAAGAAGCCCATCGTAATCTGATATAAACCCTTCCTTTTTTATTTTAAGTGTTTGATTTGAGGTAATCATGTTAGATCTTTTCCCAGACTTACCTCTGTATCAAAGTCATTTTCTTTGTGCTTGGATGCAGGAAAACCTTTTTTTTTAATGATGTCAAAAATTCTGTTTTATAGTTAAAAAATGTTGGGATAATGTTGAGTAATGTAGATGCAACTGAACGCGCTATACTTGATACTTTTTTTCAGTAACAGTGAGATTGTGTATATGTGATGATTTTCTTCTTGGAAAGCTTCGACTTTTTTTACTGGTGTTCCTACACACTCATCAATAGAGTGTTCTTGTAGTCTTTTCAAATACTGTTTCAACTTTTCAGACAATCCCTTAATTATAGTAATTGGTAGCTTGAATTAAATATATAATTCATTTATCTATCTACTAAAGCTGGATAATAACATTTGGAGTTGTCATCAAGAAATGCCAGTGAATATTTTTTTGGGGGTGGAAAATTTAAGATGTTTTCATCAGCAGTTAAACATGCTCCTTTTGATTTTTGTCAAGCAGTCACTTTATTGATGTTGACTCAGATTTATGAATGATGAAGTGGAGGTCCATTTGCTATCAGAAGCACACAATGTAGCTCTTAATAAAAGATTAAACAAGGAAGAGAAGGCAGTGTGGATTTCTGACACACTGCTGATAAGAAGCTCCAATTCAAGGCTGTGAGGATGCAGAAGCCACGACAATGACAGATGCTGAATGTGAGACAATAACGCACATGTTGCTCCCCACAGTGTGACGTTTAGTCATGGGGAAAATCTATCTGAGTAACTTTTTACAGATCAGGCAATGAAAATGTTTTTTTCCCCCTTCCTTTTCTTGAGGCCGAGCTTTATCCCTGTGATGGAAAATTAATAGACATGCAGAATGGGCACAGGCCAGTATAACAGAAATAGTAGCATATTCCAGAGTGCCTCTGAATTAGAAAGAAGTGGGAGTGCAGCAGGCAGAGAGCTGTCAGTTTGAGAAATGAGGAGTATAAGAGGATGGGACCAGCTTGGCAGATGTGCAAGAGGAACAGGGAGCATATTGATCAATTAAATATGCAAATACCTCAGCACGTAAAGACAGAGATAAATAAACTGACATAAACATTAAACTACACATTAATGATTCAATGAAGTGCCCATCCCATCAGTTTAGTTTTAAATAAATGTTACTTCACCAAAGTCAGTTTATAATACTGTTAATGACTTGAACAGAAAACAGATCAAGGGTTTCCTCCCCCTTCTCCTAAATAATTAGTGAAATGACTTTAAAATTAGGAAAGACCTACCCAA
>JANHFR010001818.1:27500-35210 GCA_032468015.1 Mimophis mahfalensis | reverse complement strand
TATAGATAAAGATGGAACTAACTGGTCACTCCGAGATGCCGATACGAACAGCCACTCTGACTTGGCGGGATTCAGTCAAAGCCTGTTTCTCCCCATTCAGACCCGAACCGCCTCCAGGCACCGGGACATCACCTCGAGGGCATCACTGGGGTGGCCAGGCTATAAAAAGTTGGGTATCATCAGCATACTGATGATACCCCACCCCAAAGCCACACATGATCTCACCCAGCAGCTTCATGTAGATGTTGAACAGGAGGGGCAAGAGAACCGACCCCTGAGGCACCCCACAAATGAGGAGTCTCGGGGCTGATCTCTGCCCCCCTGCCAACACCCCCTGCGAATGGCCAGACAGAAAGGAGGAGAACCACCATAAAACAGTGCCTCCCACTCCCAACCCCCTAAGCCACTGCAACATGATACCATGGTTGATGGTATCAAAAGCCGCTGAGAGGTCTAAAAGCACCAGGGCAGAGAAACATCCCCTGTCCCTGGCCTGCCAGAGATCATTCACCAGCACGACCAATGCCGTCTCAGAGCTGTGACCGGGCCTGAAGCCCAACTGGTACGGGTCCAGATAATCAGCTTCATCCAGGAACCGAGGAAGCTGATGAGCCACCACACTCTCAACAACCTTCGCAACAAAGCAAAGGTTGGAGACAGGATGGAAGTTGTCTAACACAGCTGGGTCCAATTCAGGCTTCTTGAGGAGGGCCTCACCACTGCCTTCTTCAAAGTGGTGGAGAAGACACCCTCACACCAAGAAGCAGATATTACCGCATGGAGCCAGCTGCAGGTACCCTCCCTGGCCGCATATACCAGCCAGAAGGGGCACGGGTCCAACAAACACATGGTGGAACTCAGTCTCCCCATTATCCTGTCCACTTCATCGGGAGTCACAGGATCGAAATCCTCCCAGATAACTTGCTCAGGCCCGCCAGATTCCTCCCGATCTGAGTCTGCCCAGTCGAAGTCCAACCCGGTGCGAATCTGAGGGATTTTGTCCATGAGATGCTGGCTAAACTCCTCGGCTTATCCCTGCAAAAGGTCATCCACAACCTCCTGATTAAGGAAAGAGTGAGTGACCCTGAACAGGGCAGCTGGGCGATTCTCAGCAGATGCGATGAGGGTGGAGAAGTAATTATGCTTCGCCACCTCCATCGCCGCGATATAAGATCTGGTGAATGAGCTCAATCGCAATCGGTCAGATTCGGAACGGGTAGCTCTCCAACCACACTCTAGGCTCCGTCTCCGATGCTTCATGCCCCGGAGCTCCTCGGAAAACCAAGGGGCCTGATGGGCATGGTGCCAGGTCAGGGGCTGCAAGGGTATGACTCGGTCCAATGCCCTGGCGGCTGCACTCTCCCATGCCTCCACCAAGGCGTTGACCGAGCCATGACCGAGCCATGACCAGACCCAAGCTCCTGCAGGAACCCCTCAGGGTCCATAAGGTGCCTGGGGTGGAACCACCTGGTCAGTCCCGCAGCCCAGCAGCAGGGCATAACAGAAGTTCAAGCGCAGGCAAGAGTGATCTGACCATGACAGGGGAAAAATGATCGGAGAACCCCCCACCCAGATCACTAAGCCACTGCCCAGATAGGAACACCAGGTCGGGTGTGTGCCCCCCCTCATGGGTCGGCCCTTGAATAACCTGGGTCAGGTCCATGGCTGCCATGGAAGCCATGAACTCCCGGGCCTGCCCAGATGACCCCCACAAGGAAGGCAAGTTGAAGTCCCCTAGGACCATAAGCCTGGGGAACTCCACCACCAACCCCGAGATGGTATCGAGCAGCCCAGGTAGGGCAGTTGCCACACAGCTGGGCGAAAGGTACGCGAGCAACACACCCAACTGAACCCTCAGGCCACAGCTCAGGAGGAGGGACTCACAGCCACCAATCTGCACAACAGTGGCCTCCAGCGGACAAAGAACCTCCCTTCCAACAATTGCCACCCCACCGCCCCTGCCCTGAGTTCTAGGGTAATGCAGCACATGGAAACTTGGTGGGCAAAGATCAATCAGAGGGACCCCTCCCTCTGGGCCCAACCAGGTCTCCGTAATGCAGGCCAGGTCCGCGGCCTCCCCCTCAATAAGGTCACGAATGAGGGGGGCCTTATGTGCCACAGACCTGGCATTCAAATACACCACCCTGAGCCCAGGGGCCTGAACTCCCTCGCTCCCGGATAGAGGGGGTGCAACATAGTTTGTATTTGAATTATGACTAAAGGTTACCCTTGAACTGAGGAACATTGACAATGCTGTGTGCATTAATATCATTTGTTTCCTATAATAGTAGGTTTAGTTACTTACATTATTAAGAACATGATAATTTCTAATAAATTAATGAAACATTACCAAAAGCATGCATGATCTCTGATATCCTCTTGAATCATGAACATTGAAGCCAATATAATGACAATATATCATTGTGGTTTTTTTTTTCTGACTTGAGAATCTAGTACTCAACAGCTCTTCACTTTGATCTAATAAAGAAGCTTGGTCAATAATCCTGTTGAACTGGGTTCACTTGACGTTGTCATTTCTCTGCAGAAATATAAAAGGAATACTTCCCCTGCTGATGGCTTAACTTTAGGTCATCACACAAGCCACTGCCAGAAAGATATTTTCACATAATTTTCTGATAAATACCCCAATTGGTTACAGGAAGAATACTGTTCTGGCCAAACTAAATCTAGAAATTGAGATGTTCTTAATGCAGCTTAGCTATTGAAGGATTTTAGTGACATTTAAACATATTTCAAATTATATTTATTGAAGACATTGTTTCTAATTAGGCAGAAAACATTTAATTTCTTGTATTTCTGCATTATTTTATTAATAACATATAAAATAGTATAAAATTCAAGACAATACCTATGAAATGGTACATTGTATGTATATGAACGTCAACATGACAGGACGAATATCGAACACTCTATATGTAACAACTATAAATCAAGTCATTATGTAAAATAACATGGTAAAATTGGATTTCAGTTTCCAAATAATATGTGAAAAGAAATGACTTGAGTCCCTGACACCCCATTTTTGATGCATTGGGGCCAATATTATATACACATAAAGAGCTTTATTGCAGGCTAATCAAATCACGGCATTGCTCTTACAAAACATTACAATAGAAAATAACCCTAAATAACTCTTAAAAATAAAACCAAGATGCTAATTGTTGAATTTATGCAATTCATTTCAATAATAATAATAATAATAATAATAAACAGGGCAACATTTTTGTTGCAGAACTGCCTCAGGATAAAGACAAAGGATAAAAATGTCTTTTGTATTTACTTGAAATAAATGAATGGCATCAAGTGAAAAATATCTGTCTGTACTTGTTCAAATTTAAGGCCTACAAATTTGCACCTTATTTCAATTTCCTGCATGCACTGAGGAAGTGCAAATAGCTTATTCAGAGGCAGATTAATGCAAAAGAGCTGAGGGGGGACATAAATCTACAAGCTGTGACTTGTACCATCATGTAAGTGTAATGATTATCAAACTGAAATCAGGTCTCAGAGTATCAGCTTAACACAGAGAAAATTTGCTTGATAGGAGAGTATTAAAGTCATGCTATAATATATCCATACACTGTGACTAAATTTTATAGTTCATGAAGCATATTAGTATTACGCTATATCCTGGTACATTCAAAAGGTGATTTCCATTTAGATGCTCATTTTTCATGAAGATAAATATGACATGAATCATAATTTCCCTGAAGTAAATATTACAAATAATAAAATACTCAGGCAAGCAAGTTGAGGGATGACAGTAATGTTTTCCATTTGTATGGTAAGTGGTGAACCTTGTGGCCTATCAAGTAACAAATTGAATGTTTAATCTTTCTCCATGCAGATTGAGGATGCCAAAATAGCAGCCCGTCTCACAACAAATTGAGAGTTCTCTGGTGGCTCATGGAGTATCAGCTATTTTGTCTTTGGAGGCCAATAGAGAGTGTCAGCAGAGCTTTATCAAAATATATCACAAGCATGAAGTTGTAAAATTGCAATTTACAACAACGACAACAACAACAACAACAACAAAAGAGACTTTGGAATAACTGGCATAGTCAAATGCATAGCAGATATTTGGAAAAAGCTTTGCAAGGCAATTTAAATATGGTTAAATTAAGTTGGTTTGCATTGATAGACTATCCCAAAGGTTTAAAAGTGCATACATATAGCATATTATATAGTAATATACAGATAAAGATAAGTCTACATTTGATTTATAGAGAGGCATAGCAAGTTTTGGGGCAATTTACAATAAAAAATACTTGTAGCAAGAGATTATGCAGTTATTTGGTAGTACTCAGAGCTTCTACGATTTTCAGTGTTTTCTCCTTATATTTTCTGTTCCTCATTTGGCTTTTAGTTGGGCACTCAAAACTGTTAGCCCAGTAACTTCTGATTTCTACATGCACTCCAGTTAGTGTATCAAATTACACCACTTTTGACTTATGGTCTAGATACCCAGATTTCCAGATTTTTGTAATAGTATCATGACATTCGGGGCTGTAATTCTCTGATTATTCAAAAGCACATGTACAGTACAGTTGAGTAGGTTATTGGTTTAGCCAAAAATTCTGCTCTATATTAATTTAAAATGATAGTTTCTGTACTACAGGATAACACTGCTAGAATGATTAAGAAATGAAAAATAATTTTCTTAATTTCCACATATATTCCAAGATTGGTTAGATTTCTCATCTTTATGCCTGATAATTTCAAAATAAATGGTTGTATATTAAAGTAAAAGTGATGTTATTTTCTCCATTACATGAACAATTAGTTACACCATTTACCCTTGTGCAAACCAAGAGTCTTTGTAATAATAAAAATAGCAGCAATAATGTAATTAAGTGGAATTAATTTCTTTTTTTTCCCTGATATCTAAAAAGATATGAAAGACAGTCCTCTATGATCTGGAAAAAGTCACAGTTTGGATGTCTTTGAATAGTTACTTTTTGTTTTTTCTTTCTTTTTTCTAATTCAAAAGAATGTAATACAGGCAGTCCATAACTTACAACCATCTGTATAATGGCCATTTGAAGTTACAACAGCACTGAAAAAAGTGACATGACCATTTTTCACACCGTTACAGCCTCTCTATGATCATGTGATCAAAATTAAGACACTTGGCAACTGGCATGTACCTATGATATATTCAGTGTCCCAGGGGCAGTGATCACCTTTGGTGAACTTTGGATGAGCAAACTCAATGGGGAAACCAGACTCACTTTAGAACTGTGTTACGAACTTAACAACTGCAGTAGTTCACTTAACAACTGTGACAAAAAGGGTCATGGAATGAGGCAAAACTCACTTAACTCTTGCTTAGCAACAGAAAATTTGGATTCGATTGTGGGCCTAAGTCAAGGACTACTTGTGTAAAGAAATAAAATGAGAATTTGATTTTATTATACAAATATTCAACAAGGCGAGGCAAATAGGTGGAAACGTCTCAAATTTGATTGCATGGGTAGCCCACTTCAAGGCTCCACCTTGGTGTTTTGCAGCAAAATGGCTGACTGCTCCTTTCAATTGAAAACACTGAAAGGAGCCAGTGTGCTTAACTCGCCAGTCTTACTCATTGGAAACACATCCGTGGCATACTGCTTTGTAGAGAGGGATGAAAACATCCTTTCAATTCAATATCTTTGTTAGATGTTAAAATACAATATACCAAATGAACACATTCCCTTGACAGCAAGGCCTACCTTACCCAGTCTCACATAGTGCTGAATAGACGCAGGCAGAATTGCATTGTGAATCCTAAGTCAGGAGTGTAAATGGTTACAATAACTTGCTTTATAAATAGTTACAATAAACTGAATCACAATCACAAATACAAATATTTTAAGGAATATCATTTAATTTTGTGGAATAGATTACCATTTAAATAGTTACAATAGCTTGCTTTATAAATAGTTACAATAAACTGAATCACAATCACAAATGCAATATTTTAAGAAATAACATTTAATTTTGCTGATCAGATTACAAAAAGTTCCAAATAGCCAGCCAATTTGCATCATTAGACTAAATTTGCATTAAAAATACAGCAATAAATATATGAATGAAAAGCCCTCTAGTGGGAAAAAGCAGAATTACTTCCTCTTCTATAATTTTCTACTCCCTTCCCCCTTTTAATACTCTCCCCCCCCCCTCGTCAGATAATTATGTCACATTTTACAAAGCATGCACACAGAAAACAACATAAACTAACAATCAAGACCTCTGTTTAATATTGTTAATGTGTCTTGGATGTTAGCAATAAGATGAAAATAGACTTGACAGACATTTAAATGCACATTAAAATATATACACTACAGATGTTAAGTGGCAAAAGTTACAAAGGCGTTAAGAGTATTTGTATAAATATAGGTGATTGGCTTTCCTTTTATGTCCAAATAATTTGAGAAAAATTGAGCTATGCCAATGCTATCTCTATGTAATATGTGTATCTAGGTACATGTCACGGTATATATATATATCTCTGTGTGTCTTTATATATGGTTAACTGTAGTGGTTAAGGCATCTGGCTAGAAATTAGGAGTGTGTGTGTTCTAGTCGCTCCTTCCCACTTTAGACACAAAGCCAGCCAGGTGGGCCTAAGAAGGAGACAACAGCAAGCTACTTCTGAAAAAGCTGTCCAAGAAAACTGCAGGGACTTATCTAGACAATCTCTTAAGAATTTGACATGATTGAACAGAAGAAAAAATGCATGCATGCATGCATACATACATACACATATGCATACATATCTGAATTTGTGTATAATATATTTTAGAGGTAAGATAGTGCAGTGGTTACAGTGTTGGACCAGGTAGACAGCCTAGGTTTTAATTCTACTCCTCCCTTATTCATAGGAGACAGATGTATAATTTTGGGCTAGTCTCTCAGAAAAACCTGTATTTACTGATATACATTGAACTAGTGTGGTAGACTCTTCAATGAAGTGGCCTTATATTGCAGTGGATTAATCTATATCATTATAATAATGGTTAGCCTGCATTGATTCCTAATATTTATAGACTGATCTTTTTGAAAAGTTGTGTTCTAGGCTCACAACTGGTGTTTGGAAGACTCAAAACATCCAGCTGTATGGCTGCTTCAAAACTCTTCCCCCACCCTCTACATTTTCTTTGCTGTCATTTACTTCCTTATTCTGAAGCATCAATGTATTTATAAAGTAATTGCCTATCAACAGCAGGGCTTTGATAATCTTCTCCTTATATTTGCAGTTGCAGGATCATAAAATATTTTAATTTCAATGATAGTAGTTTTTCTGTTGCATACTTAATTTACAATTAGGTGGCTTATAAAATTGTTCTCTGAATATAATTTTACTATTGCCAAATGTTCATAATGAATAATTAAAGGCAATCCTTGTTTATCAAATTATTAATATTCTTAATAGCTTCATCAAATAAACAGTGCATTGGCGCTGGATCTAAAGAAACCTCCTTTCTGAAGGGTAGCGTTCTACTTTCCCACCGAAGTGAAAATCCATTCTTGACTTTTGCACAGAGGAGTGCTTGTGTTGTAGTGATGTCATAGACCTGACCTGTTTTTCTTCCATAAAAGCCAAGGTATCAGTAGCTGGGCAAACACAATGCCTATTGAACAAGGTTGCTTTCCTTTTGCAGTCTATGGAACAATGTTTTTATTTGTTTCGGAATTCTACAGTCGACA
>JANHFR010001818.1:0-17500 GCA_032468015.1 Mimophis mahfalensis | reverse complement strand
AAGCGGAAAATTGATTTTTTTCTCCCCTTCTTTTGACAAGACTCATCCTCCAGAGGACATACAAAATTTTGTCCTTACTTAGTTCTGTATTTAAACAGTCAGCTTTTAAATACAGTTCTTCTCTTAGGGCTACCAGGTCTGTGGTTTGGAAACTTATTTGTGGCCATCTAGCCACCCTTTAGATGATCCATTAGTCTCTAGTGTAACTAAAACAATGTCTGTGAAAGCATCCCAAATCTGCCTACAGATATTGTGAGAAGCTTGGTGTCTTGATTTCTTTCCACCTCCTTTATTAATAGTGGCCATAGGAAAATACAGATATGTATTTTCTTCTGTGTTGTGAAGTAATTTATTGCATGAGTGTGTGTGTGTGTGTGTGTGTGTGTGTGTGTGTGTGTGTTGATGATGTAATCAGGATGGGTATGTGTGTTGATGATCTAATCAGGATGGGTATGTGTTGCCCATACAGTACATACAGTACATGTGTGATGCATATGGTATGTGTATGTCTGTCTTTTAAACAGAGGGGTGGTACAGAAATGAGAAAAATAAATAAAACGTTGGTGTATTTTTGTGGTGGAAAACACAGGCCAGGGTGCCGATGTTCTATTGGGCCACATGTCTGGGAAGCCTAGAACGGGGAAGTCAGCATCAATTCAATTTCTGCCCAGCAACATCTCTCATAGCTCATATAGCATTGATGCATTTGGTGATGGTTTCTTCTGCATAAACTGGCCTATTATAATATCAACCTAAATGTTTGTTTTATAGGGTTCTCCCTCTATGTCAACTTTAGTTCCTTCACATCAGCTTTGGCCCTGGCCAACCAGCCAGCCAGCCAAGAGTCCCTAGTCCCTATCCCCTTTATATCATTCCTTCCCATCAATCTGTTCAGCTAGAAATAATAAAAAGCTTTCCAAACCTCTGTTGATATTTTCAGTATTACATATTGTTTATTTAAAGGATATCTGGTCTATTTTCATTTTGTTTCATTAATTTATCAATAGATAAAATCAAAGTTTTGATTTTAAAGTTTAGATTAAACCACCTCTTAGTCTATTTTGTTCTAAAAATGGGAGAACCTAACTGATAACTTTATAATACCTTTATACTGGGACTGTCTGCATTCCATTTAATTCAGACTTTATAAATCTTGGGTTTTTAGGTTGGTGATGTGTTTTGGGAGTGTGTGAGAGAAAGTTGGTATAAACACATTGTGTTGTTTCAAGCACCAAGGAAGCAATATTGGTGGAACTTGGAGTGAGTTCAAATGTATTCTTTATCAAATTCTTCCCCTTTTACTGCATTTTACTTAGAGTGCATTTTAATTTAATGATAAATTGAAGCTTCAGCTAGTGTAAAGTGGCAGTAAAAATACAAACTGATACAACCACACTGTAGTTCATTATTTCACTTTACATGAAACAGACTTTTACAGTTTCTGTGTTGGAGGATATTAGAATGAGACAGAAGTTAATTATGCTTAATATAAGATAAATAAGAGAACATTTGAATTGTAACCAAATTGTAACCAACTCTAGCTATATCGGCTCCCAAAATGAAACTGAAGGTAATTCCAAGTAACCAAATTTCTAAACTCTTAATCGCATTAGCTAACAAAATCAAAATGAAGATAATTTTAATAATATTTTGCTATCAAATATAATAAAGTGTCACCTTTCTCTTCTGGGCTGGGAGAGACTTGGATTAATAAGTCGACTAGATCATGGTTAAGATGATACAGTTTTATGGTGACATATCCCATCGTGAATTAAAGTCTACACTTAAACATCTCTATGCCTTCATGTCCACTTACAGCACAATGTCTTATGGATTAGTGAAATAAGTATGAAAGGATGACAGAATCATAAAATTATGATGGATATGAAGGCTTAGAGATGTTTAAGTGTAGACTTGAATTCACAATGGCATAATGATACCATAAAACTGCACCATTTTAACTAAGACCTGGTTAAGTTAGAAATACTTAGTTTACTATCATGCTCACTGCAGAAATCCAAATTAAGGTATCTCTGATGAAAAACTGTTCAGCTTCTGCTTAAATACACTGTATATCTAACAATAGAAAACTTATCACTTCCTTTGACCTTGGTTGTTCTGGCAAATTATTCTTATTTTTAGAGAATTGTCTCAACATTCAACTTGAACCTGCCTTGATGTAATTTAAGATTATTCTTTGTCTTATAGTCAGTTCCTTGTGTATTATACCCCGCATGCACTTAAAGGTACTATCACATCTCTCAGTCATCATTTCTCTGATAAATTTATACAGTTCCCTAATTCTCAAAAGACTTAGTTTCAAGGCCAATTCATCCTTATTTTACCTACACCTTTCCCAGTTTCTCTGACTCTTTAATGTTAAATTAAACACAGTACTTGAGTTGGGATCTGATCAAACCTACATAAAGTAGTTTTCACCATAATCTGGAAATGATATGGCTACTTCTAAAACATCATGCATATCTCACGGAGGAGATTTTGTTTTACCTAGGTTCAAATTTTCACCTATCTTGAAGACTATAGGCAAATATACTGGTCTCCCACATAACAATCACATGTGCTTCTACTCAGATACAGAGTAAGGTCAGTAACCCTTTCTTTGCTATGCTGCCCCTTGTGTCACCATGGCATCTGGCACTCGTAAACCTAATTATCAGAAATTTTAGTCTTCTTTCTGAAATTACAGTCTTACAAGGTTTCCAAGTTTCTTACAGTAGCTAAGAGATGCAGAAGCTGGGTGATATCCTCATTATTAATACTTTCAGGACTTCTTTTTCTTTTCTTTTTTTTAACCATACATGTTTTATTGAAACTTTTGAATTTTAAATAATGTATTTGCATGCCTGAGAATGTACATAAATAAATTCTATTGTGTTCCAAAGATCACTTGCTCCCATTGTGGCTAACTCTCCCATTTGACTGGGCATCAGGGAAAGCTCTGAGTCATGTCAATCAGGCAGGACTTAGGAATTGTGCCTTTTCTGTAGTTGTGCTGTAGTTATGCAAAGCACTTTGTGTTTTGGTTGGCCATGAAGTGTATTGTTTATATTGTTTTTATATTGCATTTTTAACTTCTTTGCTATGCACCAGAATCACTTTTGTGAGATGGGTAGCTATATAAATCTATTTGAATAAAATAAAAAAATGTTTATTTATTTATTTTGTTCACATTTCTATGCTGCCCAACTCCCACAGGACGCTTACAATAAAACAATACGAACAATAAAAGTTTTGTTGATAAAGTCTCTAATTACCTTTGCCATTTTGAGAGCCACATCATACTGCTCACGTAAGTGTCTTTTATTTTTCATATTTTCACTGTTTTATGATCCTCAATATCACCTTTTTTTTTTAATAGTCCTACATTTTTTCCTTCTTAATTACAATTGTGCTTTTAGTTGTGCTTTTCTTTACATGGGTAAAATCAGCACTGGAGCACCCAGACCAAAAAAAGATTAAAAAGATTCAGAGACAGGCAATTAAAAAATTAAGAGACAGAATTTTAAAAAAAATGTACTTAAGCCATTCTTTTATCCTGTGCAAGGTAGCAAAAACCCACTAGACCTATCCATATTAGTCTTGTAGAACTAATATGCTGTATTTCATCTGAAATATACAACTCATTTATTAAGAGGATCATCTCAAAAATTCAACAGTGCAGGTAAACACTATCTGTATCTACTAGCTTTAGCAAAAAGGTACAGTTATACTTCAAAGTAAGAAAGAGACAGAATTTAGGGAACAGTGAAAATCCATTACAAATCAGTTAACCCCATCTCTATGAAACGGATGGAAGTGACAAAAGAAAACGATTTTAAATCATTACAATTACACATCTTAACTTTTTTTTTCTTCATCAGAGTGAGAAGATACTCAGTGCCCATGTTCTTATTTGCAGCATTTTCTGCTGGTGCAAGCATTATATAGATCATGTACAAAAAGTATATGGAATATTTTATATATACAATATAAATGATACCTTTGGCCATTTTTGTCTTTAGTTCAATTCATCTATTTGACTGGTCCCAAATCAAAGTCATTATTAATAGGTTGAATGTTTATCTTGCTTTCGCTCTCAGATTTATAATATATGATTATTTTACACATTACACAAAGTATTTAGTCATTTTTCTTCTATGGGTTTTTTTTTTTAGAGCAACAGATCATGTAGACAGAATGTGATTAGCTACAATTACTTTAAACTAAGCTGTTTCTCAAGAGGAATTGTAGGTGGACAAGCTTAATTTTTCACATGGATAAGGTACCATTGAATAAAACATACCACTATGATGGAAATACTTACAGGAAAGCAATTCTTGAAATGTGAACCTTTAGTGGGAGAGGAGATGCAGACATACATGTGGTGCAAGTAATCTTTGACTTTTGACCAATTTGTTTAATGGATTTACAATTGCACTGGAAAAAAAAGTGACTCATGACTGGTCTTCACCTTATCACCTGTTGGAGTATCTCTGTATCATGCAGATACCTGATACCTCTGGTAGAGGAGGGGGCCCTGTCCAATCTTCTCTCCCTTACCTTCTCAGGAAGGGAGGGACCAAAAGTTCTCCTAAGGACATTGTGCTCCCCTAGGATCACTTCCTTCCAGTTACCAGAAGAGAGCAGCCATATGGCCATCTGACTGCCAAGAACACAATGGACTAGGCTAGATAGCATTTACTTCTTTGTTATTTTTGTATTCAATAAATAGTTTATATTAGGACACAAAGTGTGTCATGTCTTTTCTTCACCACTAAGCAATAGCAACAACATCTCTAACATCATCATTTCAGGGTCCCCATGCTTACATGATTGAAATTTGAGCGCTTGGAAACTAGCATGTACTCACAATGGTTGCAGCATATCAGAGTTACATGATTGCCATTTATGACAATCCCAGAGTCCTGGAAGTTCCAGTCCCGACTACTTATACTTGAAAATGAATATATAATATTGAACATGGGCATTTATTTTGTTTCCTAAAGTTTACAAGAGTGGGGAAAAAAGGGTGGGAAAAAAAGGCATTTCATCTTCAGCATCCTAATTCTGTTCTCAATTCCCTTTTCAGAATATGGTAAGATGTTTAGAGTCTTATTGGAGATAAGTGTGAAATAATGATTTAGAAATTATTAATTAAAATAAGAGGAAGCTCCTTTTCTCTTAATAATCTATCCTCTTCCAAAGGTTTTTGACCTCAGCCTTTCATAAATTACATTCACTGTCCTGCATATTTTTCTAATTTCTGTAATAAGTTTCATATTTCTACCATTTCTGTGAAAATTAGTACATGACAAATCTGTCTAGTTACTCACTAAGTACTGACAGCCACTTGATAGCCCATAATAACATATTATAATTAATGAATAAATTATGATGATCTGTTCACAGCAATGTGCAGTTGCAGCTGCAAGTTCTTTAGCTAAAGTTCTTCCCAAGAACCTATTTTTCAATTCTTCTTCTTATTAAAAATCTATTAGCCAATGATAGGACAAGAGACAGTGGTTATGTTTGATAAGGAAATAGATCAACAAGTGGAACTTGAGCAGAAACAGATTAATTTTCAAATAAAAGATTTCTCTAAGAAGGATAGGGGTCAGAAACAAACACCCTTCCCATTGCGAGTGAACAATAAGCAAAGGGAGAAATAACCACAGTTTGTATCTTCCTACAATTCCAGAGATTTTTCTAAGGGCAGTTATATTTCTCCAATGAGTGCTTTTTAAAATTATTCTCAATATTTATCTTTTTGAAACACCTGAATATTTACATCAAGTGAAAGGAATCAATATGAATTCTCATAGACACTGACTTATTGATTATGATTTCAAAAGGTAAGGAATTCACTTCTAAGCCTGGATTGCTATATGTATTCAAAAACCTGTTTCTTGGTCATTGAGTAAGAAGTCAAGAACAAAAAGCCCAGCTGATATGTATGGGTTCTTCTCTTCCTATCACATTTTGTTAAAGTTTGGAAAATGCCACAACTCAATGATGGAATAGATGCTTCATGCTCAATTATAGTCCATAGACATATTTGACTTTTTAAATTGAAGAGTAACATGCCAAGTTTTAGAAAACTGCTTTAAGACCACACAATACTTAACCATACTTGATTGTACAAGTGTTGCATTAATATGTGTTGAATACAAAATTCGACGAGTTTCAAAGTTGAGTACCAAGGTACCACTGTATGGATATTTTTACTTACTTGCCATCTGTGCTACTGCCAGATGTTGGACTCACTGATGCCCACCACTAAAAACTCCTTTAGGTATTCTTCAGGCCAGGAACTTGATTTCAGGGAAAAACATTACTATTAGATCTAATAATAAAACTAATATTATTATTATCAGGACCCTTACCTATCTATTTATTGACAGTGTGAAAATCAAGGCTGACAATCATGCAAACATACTGCCTTTCAGAGTCATTCATTCATTCATTCATTCATTCATTCATTTATTCATTCATTCATTCCTGGTACCTTCAAATTTGTGTTGATGCCTAGTGACTCCCTGGCCAAGTCACTGCCATTTTTTGGCAAGATTTTTGAAATGGTTTGCCATTGCCTCCTTCCTAGGGCTGAGAAAGAATAATTGTCCCAATATCACCTGGCTGGTTTCACATTTAAGGTGGGACTAGAACTCATAAGCCTCTACGTTTCTAGCCTAATTGCTATACCAAACTGATTCTTGCCTTTCAAAATGTCCCACTCTTGTTTGCATGGTCCCCCCCCCCCAGCATTTTCTAGGAATGACTATTGGGTCTTACAAGGTCAACCTCACCATGGTTTGGATTAGATGACAACAAGATGACAACATTTGTTTATGGCCATTTAAAGAGTTGGGACGTTCTCCCCAGGAATTGTCCAAATGCATCAAATTTTGATGCTCAGATTTTATAAGTATAGATATGTTGAACACATTTCAGTGGCTGTCCACTTATCTTCTTCAGTTGGTCTACTATGAATGTGACAGTTGTGATACAAGTCATGGATTTATTCAAAGAAATGTGGGAGGGTCAGGGGGATTCATAAACAATTAAATGCTGTGTACAGTTTATTGCTGAGAACCCCAGGAAACCAAAATAAATGGAGAATTAGGCATTTTCTGTGGTTATGTTGTAGTAGCACAATTTATCTATTACATATCTATAAAAGAGAAGTGTTTGGTGCAGGTGTTTGTGGGTATGTCCCCAATAGGCTCTTTCACCTGTGCACCAAGGTGGCCCAGACTTGACAGGCATCTACTTAGAACTCCAGAGACAAGAACTTGGGGGAGGAGGGTCAGGAACATGGTTGACCAGTCTTTGTTCCCGAAAAAGGGTCCCAAAATGGACTATCCCACAACTCTACAGCAGAAAACCTGTACGGACCATGGGCAGATGGTTACTAGACAATGCAAGCAAACTCCAGCCAATAGAGACAAGCCATGCAAATCAGGCAAAGAACACTAGGCATTGTAGGCTGAAGCATTCCCTGCTTAGGCCAGAAATAGGCCAAAGATATTTCACTGGCAAGCTCTACTGAACATGTGCAGACAGAGACACTCCAACCAATAGAGGCAAGGCATGCAAATCAGGCAAAAAATGCTGGGAATTGTAGGAACAATGGCTGAGGAAGCAATGGCCTTTGCTGCCCTGCCGTATCCATAGGGCAATGGGGTTTGGTGCGGGGTCCTCCGCAAGTTTCCTACCTACAGCTGGATTTGGGAGAGATGAGCAGGGGCACTTGGAGGATGACGATGCTATGGAGCACACCACTTTGCTATGAAGTTTCCTCTTCTGACTCCAGACTAACTCCCAGGGCAGAGGAGGCAGCAGGACAAGTTTGGGCCCAGTGGGGCTGACCAAGAATGGGGAAGGCAGCGGAGGAGGAGGCAGGACAAGTTAGCCAAGCTCCTCTACACCCAAACAAAGCTGGGTCATCAGCTAGTTTCTTATATTGTTACACTTTGATGCAATAAATATTAGAAGCTGAAACATATATTGGTTTTGAAAAAACAATTTCCATTCATTTACTGAATCTTGCATGGATCAAAGAGTCCTATCCTAACTTTGACATAGAACTGAGTATGGCTTACTTTAAAGCTAAATGTTAGGAAATGTATGTATGTATGTATGTATTGCGTTTATATGACTCATGCAATGTGGCTATGAGTGGCAAAGCCACCCCCTCAAAAGGGTGTGTGTGATTGTTAAGATCACAAATATAAAAACAATTCCCCTACACATACATACACTACTAAAATGTGAAATGTATAGGTCTATTTTCAAAAAATTAAAACAATCCTACTAGTTACAGGAAACAATTTTTGTGAGAACCATGAAATGAAGGAAAGTTGGAGAAATTGCCATTAACTGGATTTTTTTTAAGGTCAAGTGAAACAAGAGAGAATGTTTTTATTCAGATTGTGGTAAAGGAGGGAAAGGCTAAGCTTGCCCTTCTGTAATAATTGTGGTGGAAATCATGTCTTCTCGTACCTAGTTTTAATTTAAAAGAATTCGATTAGCGAGCAGGTTGGATCATGCTAATGTTGCAGGACTTTGCAGAGTTCCAGACAGATGATTAAAAATATGGAGCTCATCTAAAGCTTTTGGCCAGAATGTATTCCAGAAAAAAAAAATGGACAGCCTTAAAATTTTGGGTTTATAGCCTGGACGCTGTGCGTCATTACTTCCCAGTCAGCTCATGCCTGTATGTTGGTTGCACTATTGGTAGTGCTTTATGAGCAGTCCTGAGGTAAAGGGAGCTAGTTTTATGGAAAGTAAAATGGCTTAAAAATCATACCTACTGGGTTTCCAGAATGGAGGCTTCTGAGTTAAGGAGATCCTGGTTTATAAATTGTTGATTCAGCTGTGTTAGGATTTAGCTGGCATTCAGGGTTATATTAAAAAAAAAAAAAGTTCTCAATTTGCCTTCTCTGTCAGGAATTGCTAACGTGATTATAAATAAAAAGTTTATTTAGTTCTTTGTTTTACCCTTGAACTTCGAATGTTGACATTTTGGAGACTTCTTCATAGGGATAAACCCAGGATGGGCTCTGGGAGGTATGCAAGCATTCAGGAGAAACTTTTGCTAAAAGTCTGCCCAGGTGGAGGGCCCCAAATCCCACTCCTGGCTGGCATCTCCCAGGAGTCTCCATGCAGCCTGTTTTGGATGCCAGATAAGTGCAGGGCCTGAACAGAGGCTCAGGGAGGGTGAAAAACGGGCCTTCTGGAAATTCCAGAAGTCTGGAAACAGGCCCACTTCCAGCCTCTGGAGGGTCTTTGGAGCTTGGGGGCGGCTCTTTTTGCCCTCCCAGAGGTTCAAGGAGAGACTCTGGAGCCAGGGATGGTGAAAAATGGCCCTGCCGATGTGGTGCAGGAGGCCAACTAGGCCATGCCCACCATGGCCATGCCTACCCAGCATCCGGGCAGAGAACCTGTTGCTACAAATTTTGGAGCCCATCCCTGGATAAACCCTTTCTGAATGAAAGAAACTAAATTCATTTTTCCACATGTTTCAGGAAGCAGATTTCATACTATGCAGGCAATTGGGCCATCTGTAATTCTTCTTGATTAAAGCATGTAGAAAATTGTAAGACACTATCACAATTTAAAGGACTGTCTCCACAATTCATTTTATGTTGGTTTCTGTTTCTATACTGACTTACATTTCAGATAAAATTAACCTTGCTGAATTATGTGAGACCTATTCTTGCATACGGAGGTATAAAATTGTAGATATTCTGAAATCTGAATCATGTATACATCTGAATAAACATTATTAGTATTGCAATATTAATATTATTAAACGGATCTGCACTGAATTACACCTTTTGATGGTCAAGCCCATCCTTTGCTCAAATAAAGGATGTTCATATATATTGTTGCTATAAGAAAAGTCTTCAGTTTGGATATATTACTATTTTACAGTAAAAAAATGAGTATATTTTCAGCTATCAATCACTTGCAATTTGTAGCAACGTGTTACATGCTTAAACATTTATTCTTAATGCCTAATTTTTCTAACAAATTCTAATTTTGTATTTTTGTAGATTTTTTCTAAAGTTTTTCCTCAAGTGCAATCAAAACTGTTTGAAGAATGCAGGAAACCCACGAGATATGCGAAGATTCCAGGTACTGTTTAAAAAAACAATTAAAATTTCATACAGAGGATTTATAAGGATTTTTACTGAGGGAAAGCCTATTGTTTTATTTCGGTAATTCACTTTGGAAAGAACACTCAAGGCAGCAAATTTAACCAAGGTTTGTAATTTCCCTTGTAATTATTTTCTAATTTAATTGCAAGTTATATTTTCAGTCGTCCTTCAGGAGAGAAACAGAAACTCTACCATCTTCTTCCAACTCCTATTTTAGTTATTTCTGAATGAGGATCTAAACAGACCTAAGCAAGGATATCTCTTCTTGCAACAGTGAAAAACGGCAAAAAGATTGCAAATTATATGTGACCACAGGGCATTACAGCTGGTTATAAATGCCAGCTGGTTGCTTAGACACTGCATGTGGTCACATGACCACAGGGAGGGACAATGCCACATTTTACAATGGTTGGAAATGCTAATATGGATTGTAAAGCACCCTTTCCAGGATGCCATAATTTTGGACAGTAATTCAGTGACTAATCATTAAGTGAAGACTACAGTGGAACCTCGGGTCACGACCATAATCCATTCCAGGACTTCAGTCACAACCCAATTTGTTGGTGACTGGAAACAAGACTGACTGCGCATGAACGTGCCAAAACAAAAATGGTGCAGCAGGGAAAATTGCCATGGCTGTGTTTGGTCACCACCCAAGGATGTGTTTGCGACCAGAGTCAAACATTTAGCAGATTTTTTGGTCAGCACCCAATTTGGTCGCAAACAGGAAGCGTTCATGAGTCGAAGTTCCACTGTACTTGGGTTAAGCACAGTTCTAACTGAAGATTTTTCTTTTCGTTTTTTTCCAATTGGTAGACCTACCAAATACATTTTAAAGGACAGATAGAGTCTTTGAAATTGGCATTACCTGAATTTAAAACCTGGAATTAGTAGAAATACCCACTTGTCTCACCGGTCATAAGTAATCATGTAGCTGCAACAGAACTCCTAGAAAGTCTTCCTTCAGCTTCTGTAGAGCATAAGATGGCTTCTTAAATTGCTTAAGTAGATTTAACAGGATGTCAGGTCTTAAACAAGATTTTAAACCTGTTTTAAAAATATATGTGTCAGCACTTTCATTAGATGTACTGCAAAAAGGAGCCAGCAAATAAAACTAAGGAGAGTGCAAATGTAGTTTTGTGGACAACACCATCTCCTCTCGCCCCGCCGTATGTCACTCAATGACATATTTGTAATGCCTCTTTTAAAGACTTTATCCTTTAAAAATTATATTTTTAATTGTTTATTTAATTGTTGTCTATCAATTAGGGGGAAAAAAAAACAAGGCAAAACTTGGCTTAGAACTGTAGTTAATATGTTTCATTCTATGGACAATCTGACTTCAATCCTAAAAATACTTTAAACTATATGTGGAATGGTTGCATCAATCACTTTATAATTCACAAAAGCTAAAAACCATCAGCCTGGTAAGGTAGGGATGATATTTAAAATATTGTAAATAGGTAACAGTGTGAGTCCCTTAAAATGGATAACCTAGACAAACAATACAGTCTGTGCATGTGGTATTTTTTTGTGGGGGGGGGGGGGAAAGGGGGGGGTTGTTTTGCTTTTTTTTTCCCTGAGAAAACAGTGCAGGCTGCAGAATCACAGACTTCTAGAGAAACACCCTCAGGCTTTTCTCAAGGGGAACACAGATGGCTGCCTCAGAGGAGGCCGAATATACAGGAGAAGGTGCTATAATAGCTGATAGCTAATTAGAGCATGTGGAAAAAAAACAGGATCAAAGGTGATCTAAAACATTGAAAATACAAAAGAATTTACATCTGATGCCTTGTACTCCCTGATTTCCAAAGCGAAAGTATATATTGCATTAATTTATCTGTGATACCATTGTAAGTTCTTCCTTTCTTCCTTTCTTTTCTTTCAAGATACATGTGATTTTTGTCAATACACCTAGGACCTTCCCCAATCTTGCACTAGAAAAATAAGAAGGGGTCCATTAGAAAAAAGAAGCACAGAAACTTAGAGAAATGACAGTACAGGAGTAGAGAAACATTTTTTTAAATGTATATGCTAGATTAATATCTTACCTTATCTCTAGGATCTCAAGGCAATACAGACTCACAACAATCCTGTAAGGTAGAAGTCCCCAACTTTTCTGGCTCCATGGACCGGTGCCGACAGTGGTGATGGGGGAGGGATAGTTTCACGCATGTGGCCTAGATCTTGTGTATGTGCAAATGAAGCTTGGTGTACTCTCCTGCTGCTTGGGTGGGCAAGTTTCCTCCAGGCCACATACCAGTACAGGCTGTGACCTGGGGTTGGGGACCCCGGCTGTAAGGTATTTGGATGGAAAATAAGGGTGTGGTTCCATTCATTTCGTCTCTCTATGAGTATCTATGGTTGAAGGTGCATCTGGATTTTTGTGGTCCTTGCCCAGTACCTTAATTACTACACACATTGTTGTCACTGGAGTTTTTGTCTGTATTTTATATAATTTTCTAAGTTTAATTTGTAGACTTATAGAGACATATAAGATCCTCATAATAAATACAACTTATGAAAGTATCTTATCTTATAAGTATACATGTGAATGCAATAGGAAAGGCTTTTCAATATAATGATAATTAATTGATTATTACAGTAGAATGGCACCTAACATTTAATGGATAGATGTTAATGCAAGAATTTTTGATTCTGTAAGTATTCATTTTAAAATTTGTGCTAAGAAACAATTGTGAACCATTTTCCTGTGGTGGGCATAGCAATAGCAATAGACAGGGTTGCATCTGTTTAGTTTCTGGTTGGTCAATGTGCTTCTGAACCTGGAAATAGAAGAGTTCCAATTAAAGATAAAAAAGGAAAAGTCATTGTCATGATAGAATAAATCAACATATGCTTCAAGTTGATTATGGCTAGTTTCTGAACTAGAAGTGACTGAAGACATTTCTGATTTTCCTAATCAATATGCTGTTTTCAGCTGCAGAAAACATTAGTTATCAGGCCTTAAGAATGCATTCAATCAATCAGAATAGAACTGGATGGGACCTTGGAGGTCTTCTAGTCCGATCCCCTAATCAAGCAGGATACCCTGCACCATTTCAGACAGGTGTCTGTCCAGTCCTTTCTTAAAAATCTCCAGTGATGAAGGGTCCACAACTTCAGAAGGCAATCTGTTCCGCCAATTAATTGTCCTCTCTGTTAGGACGTTTCTCCTTAATTCCAGGTTGCTTCTCTCTTTGACTAGTTTCCACCCATTGTTTCTTGTCTTGCCTTCTGGTGCTTTTGAATATAAGTGGTTCCACGCTTCTTTGTGGCAGCCCCTCAAATACTGGAATACTGCTATTGTGTCACCCATAGCCCTTCTTTTCTCTAGACTGGCCATACTCAATTCCTGTAACCGTTTCTTCTTATTTTTGTCTCCAGGCTGTAATCATCTTAGTTGCTCTTGTCTGCACTTTTTCCAAAGTCTCAACATCCTTTTTTGTAACGTGGTGACCAAAACTGGTTGCAATATTTAATAAGGCTTTTATAAAGTGGTACTAATTCTTCACATGATTTTAATTCTATGTCTCTGTTTATGCAACCAAGGATTGTGTTAGCTTTTTAGACTGCTGCCACACACTGCTGACTCATGTTTAAATGATCATCCACTAAGTCTTTAAGGTCCCTCTCACAATTATTGTTTTTGACCCAGGTTTTGCCTAATTTGTACTTGTACCTTTGGTTCTTCCTGCTAGGTGTAAAACCTTGCTTTCTCCACACTAAATTTTATTGTGTTGGATAGGGTCCATTGTTCAAGCCTGTCAAGAACTTTTTGGGTCCTTAGCTTGTCTTCTGGGGTGCTGGCTATTTCCACCAGCTTCATGTCATCTGCAAAGAACTTCTGAAAGT
The DNA here is from genome assembly GCA_032468015.1 of Mimophis mahfalensis. Taxonomy (NCBI): domain Eukaryota; kingdom Metazoa; phylum Chordata; class Lepidosauria; order Squamata; genus Mimophis; species Mimophis mahfalensis. The sequence continues at coordinate 3,482 of JANHFR010001818.1, read as the reverse complement.
TCTTTGGAGAGTGATTGATCACTTCTCCCTTTGGTGATCTGTTCTGTAGGGTGAATTAGGAATTGTTTCTGACACAGATATGGAAATCCAACATAGCTTAATCTCCTCTTGTTTCATAGCATTTTGTGAATTCCCCCACCCCCCTCGGAAGGACGAGAAACAGACATTTAGAATTTTCAGGAAATCTGATTCTAATACTTGAATGGGAAAAGAAGTGAGAACATATTTGGATCTGAAAGATCCAATGGTCCCCTAGATCTCACCAGATGTGAGAGAATTGTATCTAGCTAGAAAGAATATTTCTGTACTGCATGCAGAAAGAAGACATAGTCTTTAAAAAGGCAACAGAAAGAAGCTGAAGGGATGTAAATATCTCCTTCCATCTTTTCACCCTGCTAACTAATCTGTTAGAACATTCATATTTTATGATATTTTGATGGTGCACTAAAATAGCTACAATCATATAATCTCAAGGAAGGTGTTAATATCTATACTGGATTTCTTTTTCTCAGATTCCAGAAAGCGCCAAAAAAAAAAAAAAATTTCCACATGAATTCCACGAAGAAGCTAAAAGGCAGGATCTATACAAACAAAGGCATCCTATGTCCTGTAGTATGTGACAAATTATACCAGGCCCAGTAATAGTAATCTTTATTACAGTGTGATGGAGAGTGTGATGGAGAGCCATTTCTTTTTTTCTTTTTCAACGTTTAAATGAGGCAATTCTTCTATTTTTGGAAATTCCTTGTCCCATAGCGCCTGTTTATAAGATTGCTTTGTAAATATGATAGCAAAAATGACCAAAAGATCATTTCTGAAGAGAACAGCAGAAAGTTACACATAGCTACTGATTTATGAAGTATTTTCCCCTTTGATTTGGAGTGCTCACAATTCTTCATTTGAAGACAGTCTCAAGTGTACAAATTTTAATTAGATAAACTATCTAATCAATATATCAACAGATCAATCAAAACAGTAGCTTTTAAAATGAGTGGTTAGAGGGGTGTTTCTGAAACAAATGACTAGAAGAATATTTTCCTAGAATTGAATTCATTTGTTAGCATAATAGGAGATTAAACTCTAATTAGTTTGGAGGGTGTTGAAGAAGGGAGGGGAATTGTGTGTAGAAAAATCTCCAGCGATAGCCAAAGAAAGAGAGAGTGAATTGCATCTATGAATAATATTGTGTTCATAAAAATAGCATAGTACATTATACATTTTTTTCCAGCATGATGTTTATTGCAATAGGTGCACCCCATTTTCACAGTCTGTATGCTTCAAAAAAAGAAATGTCTTTCTTTCTTTCCCTCCTAGGTTGTTGTATCAACAACAGTCAATGTGGATGGCCATGTTCTGGCTGTCTCAGACAACATGTTTGTACACAACAACTCCAAACATGGAAGGCGGGCTCGCCGCCTTGACCCCTCAGAAGGTACGGCTCCTTCTTATCTGGAAAATGGTAGGCACACATTTACATGGCTTTTTAATTTACAATGCTTTCTTTGCCCCATTTTTTCCCCACACACCACCATATTTATTTATTCTTCATGGTTTCTCTGCCCTCTGGATTCATCCCATTAAAATGCATTGGCTTTTCTGATTCCACTTTAAAACGAAGGTTGTTCCTTCTTCATTTGCTTTTGACTTAAATTTCTTATAACATCTGCAATGTTCAGCCTTTTTCTATTCTTTTCTATTTATTTGCTAACAGCCTTTTCTGTTTCAGTTTGATTTTTCTTTTACTTTGGCCCTTTTGAAATCATTGGGAAAAATATACATTATGCATGTAAGTTTGCACAGAACCTTAAAACATGATCAATGGTAGTTTTTGTAAAGAATTTACTATGACTTCACTCAACTGACTGGACTGGGCCTTAATGCAGCATATTGAGGCACTATGTCTCCTCATCTCCACCCCCCCCCCAAAAAAAATGCTAGAGAAAAGTAATTTCAATTCTCTAAATAAAACATTGTCAACCACTGCAGGTTGCATATTCAAACATCTAACATCTGATATTTATCTAGGATTTATTTAAGGCCAAATCCAATCCCAGTTACTTTTATTGAAAGAGCCACAGATACCTCACAAATCTGTAGAGTAATAATGGATATATTTCTAATAGTATAAAGCAATGTATGTTACATTTTACTGAAAAAGAGATAACATTTTTCCCAAATAATTTATATTTAAAATAGAAAATTGTCACTGACAATCTCGTAATGGTTTTTAGATAATACACATCAGAGGGTTTTTTTCCTGCCTACCTCCTTTGGGAGTTGAAAACATTATATTAAATTCAGCACTGCTTTCTTTTCAGGTAAAAACAGTGTTTATTTATACTCTTAATAGGCCACTTTTTGCCACATATATGATCTTCCACAGCAGAACAAATAATACAATAAAAATTAAAAGACATGATGCTAATACTTAAACCACAGAAATAACAAACAGGGAGATAACTGCTTGAAAAATAAAAGATTTATAGCTTTTCAGAACAATAAGAAATGCGGGGCATCTGAACCTCCTGGGAAGAACAACTTCAGGATGCAGGCATCACAACCAATATTTTGTTAATACTGAAACAGAAATGCAAAAATACCATGTTGTCTAATTAGTTGACCTAATGTCAGGTTATAAGCTACTTAAGTAAGAAATTAAGATCTTCTGCAAATAATAACTATTTTATCTACCTTAAGATTTATACATCAGTAGGTTGACCCAAAGGTGCTTTTTTTCAAGAGGCAACTGGACTTTCTGGTTTTTCTTCGAAGACATCTCGTTTCTCATTCCTCATCCTTCTTTAGCTCTGACTGGATGATGGGAAATGGATGAGAAGCGAAACATCTTCAGAGTAAAACCAGAAAGTCCAGTTGCCTCTTGCAAAAAACATCTTTGGGACAACTATGACTTGAATGACTGATAATGTCCATTGACATTAGTAGGTTGAATTCAACTATATGTCCTTGCCATATGGGATAAAACAAGAGTTCTCTCTTCCATGTTCCCTGCATCTTAAAAGAAAAAATAATACAGAGAAATCAGCGAATTGCAAAGGTTATGATGTGGGAGTAATTGTACTGTATTCTATGAGATGCTTTGTACTTATACTACATTCACCAATGGTGAATGCTTTACCTTCTTGCATTTCCCTAAATCAGGATAAACTCAAAGTTTAATTCTTTCAGTAATTCCAAAACCACACTTATAAATAAAAAAAATGATTTCTTCACATGTTGCTTCTTGACACTGTTTATAATTAAATTATGGATTTTGATTGTAGGGGATGTAGTGATGCACATTAACCTCTGACTTTCAGAAGTATTCAATAAATTGACAAAAAATAAAACTATCAATAGGAACTTATTGTCATATGATCTCTAATATATATAATCTCCAAGATACATTTTACACACACACACACACACACACACACACACACACACACAGAGAGAGAGAGAGAGAGAGAGAGAGAGAGAGAGAG
>JANHFR010001817.1:184234-195476 GCA_032468015.1 Mimophis mahfalensis | reverse complement strand
ATTGGGCCGCACCCTAGAGTGGTTAAGAAGGGTGTGGCTGGGCCTTGTCCCTTGCAGAGAACAATGTTCCTGAAACTCTGGTCACTGAATCCTCATGCTGCACATGGTTTTGGACGGCTTTCATTTTTTCCCCTTATTGGCTTGGACACCTCCCTGCTACTTGTCTGCTGGTGGTTAATACTTCATGACTTCTCTTTCAGTTTCTCTGGGATTTTGGTTTAAAGAAACAGCTCTCTGTTCCTTTAAACTGTTATTTACTGTGTGGGTTTGCTATTCTTCTGAAGATTTCTGGTTTCACCGAGGAGGGGAAACAGAACAATTCCCTTGTTTTTATAGCTCAGCTGAGTTGCAACGGTAGAGTGGATTGCTGCACATCAGCTGAGCTAAAAAACAGCTCATCTCACTAGCCCTGACACAGAGTGTTTTTGAGTGCTGCACTGAACAAAGTGCGCTCTCATAGAACCAGGAGGAAAATTGTACCAGTGGCTGGCCCCACACACCCTGTCCTATATATCTTGCCTTCGCCATGCAGCCCAGCTAACCTCTGCGCCTCACCTGCTCCTGTTCTGCTCACCAAAGGTAAGCATGCAGCCCGCTCACCCTTCGCCTTGGGTCGGGGCCTGGGGATGCACCATTCCCTGGCTCCGGCCCTGCCCTGGAGCCTCTGCTTGCTTGCCATTTGCCTTGGCTGGGTCAGGGAATACACCATTCCCCGGCTCTGACCTTGCCGCGGGCCTCTGCCCATATGTGGGCTCTGACCTCAAAACTACGGCCACCCAGGCTGAAACAATTTATTGGGCCTACAGCATGCCATGGGGAGGCGGCATGGGTTCAGGAGGGCTGAAGCAGTTTGGGAATGGACCAACCGGGCAGTTCTTATCTGTAAGAAGTCTCATCTGGAAAGTGCTTCAGCGGAGATCTTGAAGCTGCTTCTTCTGTCCCTTGCCGAGTTTCAGTTGCTTGCGGAGATGCTCTATGTGCTCCCTGGGTCGGCAGCTGCTTCTCTCCACTGCTGCTCTTGCTGGGGCAGCGTCTTGTGCAGTTCAGCAGCTGTGAGCCACCACTTTCCTCTATGTCCCACCCGGAAAGCACTGCAGCTGAAAGAAACAGCATTCAACATGGCTGCTGCTTCTCTGTGCCTCAGCGCTTCCTGGATGGGACAGAGAAAAGTGGTGGCTCACAGCTCCTAAATTGCACAAGACGCTGCCCCAGCAGTGCGGAGAGAAGCAGCCGCTGCCGCAGAGAGCAGAGATGGAGGGGAGCAGGCCCCGAAAGGCTGCTTGGTCGAGCCTCACTGCATGGCGGAAGCCATGTGCACATGCGCGCGTGCTCATATTTTGGGTGGTGGAATTCTTTGAAAACCACTACTGCTTTCAATAAGTAAATAATGTGTCACCAAGTCCAGATTTTGAGAGCGATAATAATATTTAGTAATTGCTAAAACTCCCTGACTGATTCTTCCCTGGCCCCCTACTTGTGCCTTATTTGAAAATTTAAGTGATTTTTTTGTTCTATTTATTTTGTAAGGCTTTGCATGCCTTGAAAGTTATTCAGAGGCACAGGAATCTGAAAAAAGAACTGCTTTAATGGATAGCTAAGAGGTACAATGCATGCATGAATTCCAAAGCCCTACTAAATAATTCTTGATGTATGTATAGCCCTGGTGTTTTTAGCTCAAGTGTAACAATTTAATTTTTAAAACAATTGTTGCATAGATGCTAGAAGAATATATTGTAACGGGCTTCCTAACAAGGCAGTGGCAGTTATGGGGATGCATTTTTTTTATCAGTATTCAAACATTCCTGTTCTCCTTATTAGCTTCATCTGTGCAAGCATGGCATTAAGTATCTACAGCAGCCTTTTCAACAGAAGAAATAGTTTTAGCACTCCTGGGGCAAAAATTATTAGGACATGATTAATTAAGTGGAGGAGATTGGGATACTAATGGTATTTCATGTGTTAACTTCACATAATGTTAATATGTGATCTGGGGAATGCTATTATTTGGGCTAATAGAAAATGTGAGTTGTTAAACTAAATATCTAGAAGTGGAAATGATTCTTTGAAATTATAAATTTTTCAGACCAATTGCAGATCTCATTTCTGATATCTAAATAAACTAGTAATAAAATAATGTACTTCTCTTTTTAATTTTACTTGAATTAAGATTTCCAGATTGATTTATTTGCATTGTTTTACTTAATTTATATGGCCATCCACCTGCTTTTCCCTGTATATGAAGTCTTAAGCATGCCTTTTCACAATTTCCAGGAAGTATGTACAATTGCTGGGGGGACAAGGAAAGAGGCATTTTATAAGAAACAGATTTTGCTTGCTTCTGGTTTAGATTTTAAATTGAATCAGGATTCTTTTCAGTGGTTAATGTTGAAGAATTGGGAGGTAAGAAGTTAAACATGGAAGTTTTGTTTTACTCTGAATCTCCGATTTATTCATTCACTAGCTGACGACCTGGCTTTGCCAGGTGTAGCGGGGCCTGGCTAACGCATCTCACCACCTCCTCCGCTGCCTCCCTCATTCTCGGTCAGCCCCACCAGGCCCAAACTTGTCCTGCCTCCTCCTTCACCCGGGGAATCAGCAGAAGGGGAAACTCCATAGCAAAGGGGTGTGCTCCATAGCGTCCTCATCCTCCAAGCACCTGTGCTCACCTCCCCCAAATCCAGTTGTACGTAGGAAACTCAGCACCAAACCCCTTTGCCTTACGGAGACAGCTGAGCAGCAAAGGCCATTGCCTCCTCAGCCATTGTTCCTACAATTCCCAGCGTTCTTTGCCCAATTTGCATGCCTTGCCTCTATTGGCTGGAGAGTCTCTGTCTGCACATGCTCACTAGAGTTTGCCAGTGAAATGTCTGGCCTATTTTTGGCCTAAGCAGGGAATGCTGCAGCCTACAATTCCCCGTGTTCTTTGCCTGATTTGCATGGCTTTCCTCTATTGACTGGAGTTTGCTTGCATTGCCTGGTAACCATCTGCACATGCTCAGTGCAGGTTTTCTTCTGTAGAGGTATGGGGGTGTCCACTCTGGGACCCTTTTTTGGGGACAAAGACTGGTCAACCACATTCCTGAACCCCTCCCCCCCAGTGCTTGCCTCCAGAGTTCAAAATAGGTGCCTTTCAAGTTTGGGCCACTTTGGTGCACAGGTGAAAGAGCCTACTGGGGACATACCCACAAACACTTCTCTTTTATAGATATAGATTTATCTATTCAATTCTATAGCCACCCATCTAAGTCAATGATTCTTGGTGGCTTACAATTCAAAAAATGTACTACAGTTTAAAATACTAAAAACATTTTAAAACAATAAAAATACTAAAAACATCCCAATTAAGTATACATAGGAGCAAGATATTTGGCCTGTTAACAATACAACCAGGAAATAGGACCCTTACTCATTCAGCACTTCAAGCATGGTAACAAGTTTTTAGGTCCTTAAGAAAGCCTAGTAGGTTTGGAGTCATTCAAATCTCCAAGGGGAGGATGTCCCATAGAATAGGGGCCACTGTGGAAGAAGCTCATCTTCTGATCTCTGCTACTTGGCACTCTTTGACTGATGGGATCTGCAGCAAATCCGTTCTGTTAAATCTAGTTGAACAACTAGAGACCCTTGAAAAAAGGATATTCCTCCAGTACCCCAATCTCAAATCATCTAGATCTTTAAAGGTAACCATCAACAGCTTGAATTGCACCCTGGCAACCAATGCACAGAAGTGGTGTTACATGTGCCTTGTATCTGGCACATTCCTACTCACCCTCCCACCCACAGCCATATTCTGCACTAGTTGAAGTTTTTGAATGGCCTTCGGAGCAGCCCTATATAGACCATGTTACAGTAATCTGTCCTAGAGGTTACCAGGGTGTGAGTTACTGTGCAAAGGTCTGATCCAAGTATGAGTGCAACTGGCACACCGAAGATATGCAAAGCCCCTCCTGGCCGCATCTGCTATCTGTTCTTTGAGTCCAGACCATTTTGTAGTCAAAAGTCCTCTTTGAAAATTGTAATGAACAGTTCATTTTTATTATTATGTTTGAATAATTTTTCCTTCTGGTGTAATAAAAATTATAATTTTGACAGAATTTTAGGTCACACAAGCCTTTGGGACCCTTAGATGGCCCTAGTGCCCCAGGTTATATACTGTATATCTGTTATAGTGGATAACATGACTAAGAATTTTCACAAGTTTCTTTGTCTAACTCAATTATTCACTTAAAAATATTTATATCCTACTTATTTTTTCAAAAGAGTTCTGGATAGCTCATAGCAGATATGTTTAATAAATAAGCCAGCTCTTCATTAGTACAATATCAGTAATGCTATATTTCATTATCTGTGCCAATAAAGTTGTATGTGTGCTAATAATTTTTTCCCCAAAAATAGGAAAGTAATTAAGTAGGAAAAACTATTTTATTTTTCACTCTTTTCATTCTAACTCTCTTTTGGGGTTTTCACTTGGTTGCTAGTTTTCTGAAACAAACCGTTTCTTTTTTCTTGAACAGACTTCAATGTGGAGTACATTCAGCGTGGTGGCTTAAGAGATCCTTTGATCTTCAAGAATTGTGATGGTCTTGGAATAAAGTGAGTGGTGGAGAAATAACAATTTGATATTAGACAAGGTCACTATTTCCCCTATGAGATAATATGTCACTGAGGCGGAATGCTTTGTTTGTGCTTTCCCAAGTTTCTGACAATGACAGGAGATGGGACTAGTGCAGGAAGAGACTCAACTGACTATTCTAAAGCTTATTTTAATGCACATAATATTGAAGCTGAAGATAGTTACATGTATTCAAATTAGATACCATATTTAGTGTAAGATCTATTGAGATTTTAAAGTTACTGATCATAATTTGTGAGTCCACTTTTAGTTTCTATAGAAATAAAATGTTTTGGAGGATCAGGCCAGGTTTTTGCTGCCTGATTCATTATGACTGTCCAGTTCTATCAGAAATAGAGAAAGTAAATCTGTGTAGAAATTATCTGAAAGGGTACAATCCTTTCCTTAAAATGCCTTCCCTTAAAATGCCTTCCCTGGGTCTGAAGATGTTGGACAACTGTCATTCAGTCATGAATTTTGGAACAATGTGATAGATAACACAGGTAATACAACTATCCAAGAGCCATGGTGGTGCAGTATTGCAGGCTACTTCTGCCAGCTGCCTGCAGTTTGGCAATTTGAATCTCACCAGGCTCAAGGTTGACTCAGCCTTCCATCCTTCCGAGCTGGATAAAATGAGGACTCAGATTGTTGGGGCCAATATGCTGACTGTAAACTGCTTAGAGAGGGCTGTAAAGCACTATGATGTGAGTGAGTGCTAGTGCTATCTGTCTTAACTTGGAAGAACCCAATTATCTCTAGGCCAGTGTTAACCAGACTGTGCTCTGGACTCAGTATTGAATCTCAGCATTCTTAGGTTGATAGTCTTAAAGCCTCATTGTTTTCTTGACTGTATTTGCCATTCAGTCAGATGATAACAAAGAAATTGTAAACGAATAGCCTAAATAAATTTCAAAAGTTTGGCATTTCTATAAGAGATTTGCAAGAAAAAAACTTACCAGGAACAGAGAGAACTGTGTGTATTTAGCATGAAGAAGAGAAGGTTATAAGAAGACACAATTGCTGTCTTCAAGTGTCTAAAGAGTTGTCACGACTGGCTTGGTCAGGAGGATGGGGTATCCTAATGATAAGCATTATTCAATAGTGAAGAAGACTGCCAGTGAAGAAGTTGATTCCAGTAAAGGGCTTGAATTAGATTGATGATCCTTCCAAGTCTTACATTCTATGATTTCATTTTTTAATAATATACTATTTTTCTTGCTAAAATAAACGATCCTCCCATAAAAGCAAGTACTTTCAGTAATAATTCATTGTTTTGACCCCATCAAAACCCATTTTGCTAATCACTGAGGCAGTTATTTTTTCCTTTCTTAATTGGGCAGGCATGTTTGAGAATCCATGCTGTTAATCCAGTTGAGTTGGTTCAAATAGAACTCTCTACTTGGCATTCATTAATTTAGTGAATTGTGTATCAGTTGCTTTTTCTAGATATTTTTTGAGGATAATTTCTCCATTGAATGCATTGCAGTACTTACGAGAGAATGTAAGCAGTGCACAAATAACTACTGCTATATCTGTGGCTAAGAAAGAGTTGTTGCTAATGTACTAACTGTAGTTGTCAAATGGCTCTTGGCTGTAATTGACTTCTGTTATCATTGAGGATCAAAGAGCAGAGTAGGGATCTGTTTTTTAAGTGAGCGCAGCTTCTTTCAAATCAAGACTGAACTTTAATTCCCCAAGTCCAGTTTTGTATCTGTCAACAGAACTCCCATTTTGCCTGGATTGAATTTCAGCTTTCTCCTTTATTCAGCCCATTCAGCTTAGATAATGTTTGAGGATATATATTACTTTCTTGAAATTGGATTATTAGAAGCAGTTGTTCTAAGCATCTTCATATAAATAATAAAGGCAGGAAAGAAATAAAGTAAATTACAGTAGCCATTAACTGGATCTTGATACAAGAAGCTATTAGGAACCAGCAGCTGGCAGAGTTGGGCCATTTTATCCAGTTATTCACCCTGCTAAGGTGTTATTCAGGTCACTGGTGTAAAACGGACCAGAGAGTGATGCCCCAGGCAACCAGGATACATAGACTTTGCTCACTTTCAGATCATTAACTCCACCTAAGTAGAATACAAAATCCAGCATATTGCATTCAACATGGGTCAGATATCTGTTTGGAAAGGTTGTTGTTGTTGTTGTTGTTGTTGTTGTTGTTGTTACTAGCTGATTATCTGGCTTTGCCCGGGTATAATCGTCCTGGAGCCAGCTGCCTCCCTAGTTTCAAAAGGCCTCATCTTGTCCCGGCCTAGGCCTCCATATCATCTGCTGTTGCCTTCTCCTTCCCTGCTTGGCCCTCACTTCATTTTCAAAAGGCCTCCATATTGGTGGCCTGTAATGCACAGCCTGACTCTGCTCTCTGGTGCCCCTTGTGGTGTTGTTAAGGAAAGATCTTAAGCCAGGCGTGAGGAAAGTCCTGGGGGTCAGCACTTTGCCATTATTTTTATGGGGCAAAGTTCCCCCGGACAGCCTTTCTGCACACACACCCGGTGCTTTTCTCCAGGGTGTAAGCTTCCTGCGTGTCAAGTTTGGCTGAGATCTGTCCAGCCGTTAAAGATTATATAAAGAACATACATACATACACACACACACACACACAATGCCTGCCAGCCTGCCCACCCACCACCCACAGTCTCTTTTATATATAGAATAGATTATCCTGGAAGACACAAAAATGTGAGCAACTTCTAACTTGGCTGTCTCACTAATTCATTGAAATCCTCAGGACAAAAATTTTAAGAAATGCAATAAAAGCTCATTCATCTTGACTACCTTAATAGGAGGACTTTCAGATAGTAGGGTGTAAAGTATACTGTTAGTATCTCTATACTATCCTGGCCACCCATATGCACTCATAATTGGCTGACCCCTTTGTCAGATAGACCTAGATAATCAGAAGGCGTTCCTATAAATCACTACATCTAATCCTAGTCTAGTATATTATTGAACAGCCTATAAGACAGAGCTCTCCACCCTCAGTTCTTCATGTTATATCCCAGACCAGTACTTTCATCCATAATTAAATCCTGGATAACAAAGTTTACCAATAAATGATCCGGCATTGAAGAGTAGATCTTCAGGTTGGAAGGCTCCTCTCAACTTGTCTGCCTTAGTCAGACTGCAGTCTAAAAAGAAGGAAGGTCAGATTATCCTCTGTACCTGTATTGATCAAAAGCAATCTGTGATATTGCTCCCCACCTAGCCTCTCCAGCTACCTGCCTGTAAACAGAACAAAGTAAGTTTGATCTGTTTAACCCCAAGGTTTCCTTAACATCTTTATAAAGTACTTTAAAATAACACTCTTTGTGTTAGTATATCATTCAGCAGCTAGATAACTGCAAAGAGTTAAATAATGCAATACTGAAAAAAGTAAAAACTAAACAATGAGAGTAGCATGATCATTGTTTTGCAAATTAAAAGCCTGGGATGTTTTTAAATACACACCTAGTATTTAAAGAACAAACAGTAGCATCATCCCAGCCTCCCTGAGAAAAAAAATCTATAGTTAGAATTCCATACATGAGAATTCCTCTTTCCAGATACTATCCATTTTGCTTGTAAAAGTATCCAGAAAGTAACATATAAAGATTTTACAACATGGTGCTAGTGTAAAAGCAAGAACTCCTTTGGGTATTGGGGCTTCAGTCACATTGGACTATAAAATAGCACAAGCACTTAGACTTACATATCGCTTCATAGTACTTTATAACCCTCTCTAAACGTACTGCCCTCAACAATCTGGGTTCTCATTTTACCCACCTTGGAAGAAAAGAAGGTTGAGTTAACCTTGAGGCAGTGAAAATTGAACTGCTGGCAGCCTGCAGAATTAGTTTGCAATACTGCATTCTAACCACTGCATTACCATCTTGTAAAAGATTATACATACAGCTATGTCTATTTCAAATGGACTGATAATGAGTGAAAATATTGTCATACTTGTGAAGGGTACATTTTCTGATTAGTGTACACCAAAAAGCTGTGTTCTGAACTAACTGAAGTGGCCAGACAGTCATCAGAGGCTGCCACATGCAACAGATTCCAGTTAGCTAATAAATGGGAACTGAAGCCATAGTGTCTCTATCTAAACAGGAGAAGGCAAAAGGAGATACTCTTCTGTTGAGAGTAACAATATCAAACAAGAAATCTGATTTTTAGGAGTTACAGTGATTTCCTAAGTGAAGAATGAACAACATTTCATGGTTCATACTGCAGTCCACCAGTGTAAAGTTATTGGAAAGTACGCAGTGGGTAAGGTTAGAGCAAATCCAAAACTGGCCAAGATCAAAGTAAAAAAATGAATAGGAAATCCTTCTCTTTGCTTCATTCATCATCATCCCAGAGGTTATATTTTTTTGTTTCTCTTCAGGAAACGCCAACATATTCTCAAGTGCTTCCGCAATCCATTTTTTTCTCTTTCCGTTACTCAGTTACATACGTACTCAAAATGCTTTTTCTGTATTCATGCACTTACCTTACAATGAGATTTTCTTCCCTAGTAGACAAGGGAAAAAAGGCTTCACTTTCTTATAACACAGTTAGGAGAGCAAAGCTAAGAAGTAGAGGTAAAATTCAATGGCAACAGGCAGATTAGGTACATGCTGAATCTGTCTATGAGGTGTATATTGGGGAAAGACTGCATATGCGCTTCAACAGGATGTGCATTCGAGTCCAAATAATTCCACTTCCTGACAAAAAGAACTACTATGAATCTTGTCTGAATGTTAAAAAAATTTCAGTATTTCACTTGATATGAAGAGCATCTCATTTCACATTCCTAAGTGACATAAAGCAGAAGTTTGATGTTGTCAGTGCTCAATCAATAAATAAGACAATGTGGAATTTTACAGGGCTCGGTAGTATAAATATTAGAGAATTGTTCAAAATTCAGCAAGAGCTGCTTCAGCCAAGAATGGAACCACTTATCCACAGTTCAAGTGTGCCTTTGTTCAGTTTGTTCAGAGAAATAAAATAGTAAATTGTATTGGAGGCTTCAAAGAAAAGTAAGAAATTGGGCTTGGTTATACCTCTGGTTTTACATGATGGGTAGTTTTGAAGCAGACTTGCAAGAGAGAGAGATAAAAGACTCACAGCATTAAACTGTGCACAGGGAATACTGACAGTGTGACTGCTACACATTTTTTTCTGTTTCAGGATGCCAGAGCCAGACTTTAGTGTGGGTGATGTACGACTCTATGTAGGTAATTATGCATTTTTCTTTTGAATTAAACAGGCATGTCAAGATAAAAGCTGGTATGTAATTTATGTGTAGAATTTAATTTTAACAGAACTTTTAAATTGTAAAGTAGTCCCTGGTCTTGAAGGGAAAAAAATGAACAATGTTTGTTTTAAAGACTAAGCACCCTAAATCAGAAGTCCTTGGATAATTATTCTATATCTTGTCCTTTATATGCCCTTTATCTCCCCCCACCCCTTTTTAAAAACCATGTTTTATGTGTTCTTCTGCCTCTCTTGAGCTAGACATTATTACTGGAAATTAATTAATTATCTCTTTATCTTATCAATCGGTAGGGAGTCGTAGGATGGTGGATGTCATGGATGTAAACACACAAAGGGATATTGAGATGACCATGGCTCAGTGGGCACGCTACTATGAAACACCAGAGGAAGACCGAGAGAAGCTATACAATGTTATCAGCTTAGAGTTCAGCCATACCCGGCTTGAGAACCTGGTGCAAAGGCCAAATACGGTAAATTTGGTGTTTCTTCTTTCCATTGACAGTATAATTTTTTTAAAAAAATTTAAAGGTCATTTAAACAAATGAGGGAGTCCGTAGTATTAACTTGGGTCAGGGTTTAAGTCATGGTTTCAGGTAATATCTGAATAACTTCTATTGAGCTGCCAAAAGCAATAATATCAATTTATATAATTGCTGAAGCTTCCAGCATACATTCATCATCCAGCATACATTCATTTTTAATTTTGTAGTTTTAACTATAATAGCAATAAAAAGAGAGAAATTATGATAGGAACTGTCAAAGTTGTCATTGGAAGGGAGCGGGATAATGTGCTTTCTCTCTCTATTTGTGATCATAGTATCCTACCCATGATCCTGAATTTCCAGATTGCTGGAAATCTTGGACTCAAGAATGGAAGGTTACCCCTAGGTAATGGTTCTTTGCTTTCTGAGCACACAGCATAGCAGATCTGTATACAGTGCTTTATTGAAGCACACACCTTTCCCAACAATATGCAGTTGCTCCCCACCCTTAAAGATTTTATAAGCTGATGTTTCCATGTAACATATTTCCATGTAAGTATATATTTAATACTCAGTCCTCTAATATGTAATAGTCAAAATAAAAGTCCCAGAGTTTTTAAAGTGCCATGTAACCTTTGCCTTCTTCCAAAAGTTCTTGAGTTAATTGGGATAAATGCTGCCTCAGTGTGGTTGCTGCTTTTCTGGTTGCTGTCAGGCTCCCAGGAAAGCTCCAGGATCCAGGCAGGAATCCTGCTAGGAAACGTGGCTCATCTTAGCTTGTAGTCCTGGCAATTGACTGGTAGTCCTCTTGACTGCCTGGAAAAGCTGCCAAACTCCAGTTTCCCTGTCTGCTTCAGTTTCCGTATCGGCCTGTCTTTATCTTATCCCATTT
>JANHFR010001817.1:173080-184134 GCA_032468015.1 Mimophis mahfalensis | reverse complement strand
GGACCTAAGTCATGTAGGGCTTTATAGGTGAGTACCAGCACCTTGAATCTCACCTGGAGGGCAACTGGCAACCAATGTAGCTCACGCAGGAGGGGTATAACATGGGAGTATCGGGATGCTCCCATCACAACCCGCGCAGCCGCATTCTGCACCAGTTGAAGCCTCTGGATGCTCGTCAAGGGCAGCCCCATGTTGAGCATTGCAGTAGTCTATACGGGAGGTCACGAGCACATGAGTGACTCTACGTAGGGCATCTCGGTCCAGACAGGGACGCAACTGGCGCATCAGGCAAACCTGGGCAAATGCCCCCCCAGGCCATAGGTCCTATATGATCTAAACTGAGCCGTGCATCCAGGAGGATGCCTAAGTTGCGTGCCCTATCAACGGGGGGCAACACCTCACCCACCCATAATCAAAGGTGAAATATCCTGGATTATCCAAGATGCTGGTAAGAACAGCCACTCGGTCTTGGCCAGGTTGAGTCGAAGCTTATTCCTCCCCATCCAGACCCGCACCGCTTCCAGGCACACCGGGACATCACTTCAAGGGCATCACTGGGTTGGTTCGGGGTGGAGATAAAAAGCTGGGTATCATCAGCATACTGATGATACCTCACCCTGAAACCACGGATGATCTCACCCAGCGGCTTCATATAGATGTTGAACAGGAGGGGAGAGAGGACCGACCCCTGGGGCCTCGGAGTTGACCTCTCCCCTCCTGCCAACACCCGACTGCGAACAGCCCGAGAGGTAGGAGGAGAACCACCGTAAAACGGTGCCTCCCATTCCCAACCCCCCAAGACGTCGCAGTAAGATACCATGGTTGATGGTATCAAAAGCCGCTGAGAGGTCTAATAGGACCAGGACAGAGGAATAATCCCGGGCCTGGACCCACCAGAGATCATCCACCAGCACGACCGATGCCGTCTCCATGCTGTACCCGGGCCTGAAACCCGATTGGTACGGATCCAGATACTCAGCTTCTTCCAGGACCAACGGAAGCTGATGAGCCACCATCATATGCAATGTGATGTTTTGTTTTAGTTAAATGTAAAAGTAGTCCTCAATTACGACTGACTCACTGAGTGATCATTTGAAATTGCAGCAGCAATTGAAAAAAGTGACTTACAAGTGGTCCTCGTACTTACGACTGTTGCAGAATTCCCAGTCACATGATCAAAATTCAGGCGCTCGCCAACAGGCATGTATTTCTGACGGTTGCAGCATCCCAGACTTATGTGATCCCCATTTACGACCTTTATTTCTGAGAAGCAAAGTCAGTGGAGGAAGCCATATTTGTTTAACGACTGCATGAGTCAGTTAATAACTGCAATGATTCGATTAACAACCGTGATAAATAAAGGTTGTAAAAACAGGCACAACTCATACAACTCATGTAACAACTGCCTTACTTAGCAATGGAAGTGGTAGTACCAATTGTGGTCGTAAGTTGAGGACTATTTGTCATATAATAACAATCATACAAATTGAAATCTCCATCTGATTCAAATTGCTGGCAGTGATTATTGGTATCTAGTAATATGTTGTAAAAGAGAAAATTATAAACTAAAAAATGTGTCCTCCCCAGGATAGCTAGGGCCAGGACCAAGCTGCAACTGAAATGCTGATTAAAAATATTTCAGAATAATTCTCTGGGAAGAAAAACTCTACCCTGAGAATCCAGTATGCAGAGAAAGTGGGGTGGGGTACTTGAATAAAAGACACGACAGATTGGTTGAATGTGGTAAGCAACATGTAAGAAAGTTCAGACCTGGGAACAAATGCTAGGTGGTTTCAATTATCTTTTTTTTTACTGTATTTATCTCTAGTTCTTGAACATTATTGCAGTTTAGAGTATCCACTAAACATCCACAATTAGCACAAATTAGCGAACTCTCAAATATGAGTGTCTTATGTTTCTCCTCCGCACTTGATCCAGTTACTATTGCATATATGAATATTATCAGAAGTGATACATACAATGTGAAGTAATTTTTAGCTGGGACGCTTATAGGTGGAATATGTAGGTCACCAATTTTCAGCAAGGTGTTGCATAATTTAGAATACTAATCTGGATTTAATAGTTGATTTTTCTGAAGGACCCTGTCTTTAACTTTTCTTTTTCTATTTGCAGATCTTCTGGTTAATCCCACCCACTCCACAGAATTTAGAATTATATGAAAACTGGCTACTATCAGGGAAACAAGGTGACATCTTCCTTGGTGACAGGGTATCAGATTGTCAACGTATTGAACTAAAGCAAGGCTATACTTTTGTCATTCCCTCAGGTATATATAAACAGTGTTGCACAGGTAAAACACAGCCACTAAGAAAAAGTTCTAAACAGCAAATTCTCAGTATCTTTTTTTATTGCCCAAAAAATTGTGTCTGTTGAAGTATTAGAATAATGCAGTAGTTCTTACAGTTTGATTAAGCCTGGGATATGCTTAAATTTGAACGGACTGGTCTTGGATTAACTACAACCCATCTACTTTGCTTTAGCAGTCTCCAGGTTCACTTTGCTAAAATTCAGTGAACCCCCAATTTTTGGCAGCATAGCCTTTGACATTTATCTTTTCTGATTTTCTGAGAGGTTAGAAATAAATAAATTAAGCTTAAAATAGTCTCGTAAGTCTCTGGTGATATCTCTCTGTTACTGTAAGCCCTTTATCCCCTTTACCTAAAAATGATTCTGACCTAAACAGTTATTTACCCGTTTAGGTCAACAGGGCAATCTGCATTGTTGTTAAATCTTGTAGAAAATAAATGAGGGAAGGACAATAGGCAGTTATTCTAAGAAGCCAGAAAATACCAAACTTCCCTTTCCTCCAGTTTCAGGTGAAAAATGCCATTGCATCTTTATAAACTGCATGATAATATATTGCTTAAGCCAGGTTGGATCTTCTGTATCTTTCTATAATCCTAGAATAAATTGGAATTACTGTAAGAATACCTTTTTTTCTGAGAAGATTTGGTTCGATAAATACAGTTCTTGGAAGTGTAAACATATGTAAATTATAACTTAAAATACAGGATTTTCAGCTATGGAGACTCCGATTATCTAAATGATGGGCTCTGATCCTTAGGTTGGATCCATGCTGTGTATACTCCTATGGATACCCTAGTTTTTGGAGGAAACTTTCTACATAGCTTCAACATCCCTATGCAGCTACGGATTTATAGTATTGAAGACCGTACAAGGGTAAGAGGTTTCCAGAAACATTTTTCAAAATTGTATAACTTACACATTATAGAATATTACTACCCCTATTAAAATTCAGTTTTTCAACCACAAAAGCACTAGGTAAACCAGTTAACCCTAACGTTTCAACAGATAGGATATACACTAACTTAATCAGGGAAACAGCAGTATAGATGTCTGCATTAGGTAGTTACATTCTTTTCTAATTGTTTTAATAGTTTTTAAATGGTTATTTACTATGTCCATAATGGCAGGGCAAAGATGATCTACTTAACTGGATTAAATCAAGATGTCGTGTAATCCCAAAATCAGTTTCTATCATATCAGCTAGTCCTAAAAGGTCAGAAATGAAGCATTACCATAATCAGCTTCTGTTGATTATTATCCAGTGTCTAGTAGTGATCTGAAATACAAAGCTGAAATTACTTTCAGTCTATGTTTAACTGAATTCTGATATCCCCATATGATTTTTTTTTATCTTTCCCTTATTTTTCACTGCTGAATTATGCAACGAGTTGATGTTTCTGCTTAGGCTTTATTGTGCTAAGTAATCTAGGCTCACTTCAAGTTAGTTATCTCAGTGACTATCTTTGATTCCAAATGATTTATAATAATCACTTCAAGACAAATCCTTTTAGATAAATTACTTTTACTTCTTTTCATTATGTAGTTTAGTAGATTCTGTTATCCATTCAATAAGTTACCAGTCTATAAACTGGCAGCATACCATTTTTTTTTATCAATAAAGCTTTTTATTATTTTTCTTTTTTTACACATCATCTCATTCCATGAACAAAGTTGTTTCCAGGCATCATTATATATCAATCCAATTCATCATTGTTTTCTGTCACATTTCTCATACATCCTTACTTATTTTAATATCTTTTAACAATTAAAATCTACCTGTTTCAACATTATATATAATATATAATTATCATTATAGTCTTTACCTGTTTATCATAAAACAAATTAATTCCCTTCATATCAAATACCTGTTAATAGTTATTGTTTCCCAGCTTCTGTCACAATTTTTGCTTTGAAACATTCTTAAAATAAGTCGATATAAATCATTCCAATAAATAAATTGACATTAATAAATTGGCAGCATACCATTTCTGAAGTCTGTGGAAAACTTTTATGTCTAAACACAGCCAAATTAACAAGCTTAGATAATAATTTCTTCTGGTGAGGGCAGTTTTATCCATAAGATCTTCTTTCACACAGAAAAGGGACAGGTTTTACAATCCCTTTCCATCTCATTTGTTCATCACATTTCAGAAGCCTTTCAGAAGAGTGTGAAATTATAACATGGGCAAGTAATCTGACTCATTGAGTTGTGGCCCATGTGATGGTGACTTGTAGGTCCCTCCGCACTGTGAGGGTGGTTGAGGACCCCACTTCACCAATGCGGGCCTACTCCTGCTGCTGTGAGGGGTCAGTGTGAGCTTTGTTCCATCCTTCCACCTGCCTGTGCTGTCGTGAGAGGGCAGTTATGATTTGGACATCCAGAGCCCATTCGATACTATCAACGGGACTTTGGGCTTCTTCATCTGCCACAAATTGCCTTTCTTAGTCATTTATGGCTTTTTTGACATACTCCTCTGCAGAACTTCTCCTCCTGAGGAATTCCCCCCTTTCCCAGGAGTGGCCATGTGGACTTGCAAGATCTTACCTCGATGACGGGGTCTGGAACCCCGAGAGGTGGCATGTTGCCAAGAGGAAACTTAGGGGTTTTTTAGTTAGATGTTTAGATTGATTTTTTAAGGGGGGGGAGGAGGGAGGGATATGACCTTTGCTTCGAACGGGGGCGTTTTTTGTGAGACAATGGCAGTCCAGGCCATGTGAGGTCCGTGGTGAGATTGAAATGGGTTTGGGATCCTCTGGGGCTCCAGAGAGTGAGGTGGGTGCGTTGATCCCTGTGGTGATGGGGAATGGTAGCAGGTGGAACAGAGGGCTGCATCAACATCTGGGAGTGCGCCCCCACTATCTCCAAGCAGTGGTGCGCTCCAACCCTCTTGATTCTACCCGCTCCCCTGGGGGCTTGGAAATGCAGGCCCCTAGGCTCAGGTTGGTCTATTGTAATGCCAGGTATGTGGTGAACAAAGCTCCCCTCATTCAGGAATTGATCGAGGAGGAAAACGCAGACCTGGCTTGCCTTACTGAGACCTGGCTGGGCCCGGAGGGAGGTGTCCCTCCGGTTGAACTCTGCCCACCAGGTTTCCGGGTGCTGCACCAATCTAGGGCCCAGGGCAGGGGCGGGGTGGTGGTGGTGGTGGCAGTTGTTATCAGGGAGACCCTTAGTCCATGTGAGGTCACTGTCCCGCAGATAGACGGTGTGAGTGTCTCCTCTTGAGGTGGGTCCTGGAGCTCAGTTGGGCTTGTTGATCATGTACCTATCACCCAGCTGTGTGTCAACAGCCCTGCCCGGGCTGCTCGGTGTTCTATTCAGACTGGCAGTTGAGTTCCCCAGGCTGATTATCCTGGGGGACTTTAACCTGCCTTCTCTGGGTGGGGCATCGGAGGTGGCCCAGGAGTTCATGGCCTCCATGATGGCCATGGACCTGACTCAGATAATTCAGGCCCCGACTCATAGAGGGGGACACATGCTCGATCTAGTTTTTATCTCAGGACAGTGGCTTAGTGATTTTGGTGGGGGAATGCCAACTATTCAAACCCTGTCATGGACCGATCACTATCTCCTGCGGCTGGCCTTCCATTATGCCACCCCCCGTCACTGGGACGCGGAACTGACCAGGTGGTTCCTCCCCAGGCACCTGATGGATCTTGACAGATTCCAGTCGGAGCTTGGGTTGATACTGGTCTCCCTTGCCCACAACCCGGTTGAGGCCCTGGTGGATGCCTGGGAAAGGGCGGCCTCCGAGGCTCTCGGCCACGTTGTACCTTTGCGGCCTCTGACCCGGCGCTGATCCCGGTTGGCTGCTTGGTTCACAAGGGATCTATGGGATCTTAAGCGCTGGAGAAGGGGCCTGGAGAGCTGTTGGAGGTCCAGCCGGTCCGAATCTGACCGAGCACAGTTAAAATTCTTTACTTAGGTAATAGATCTTACCTTGTGGCGATGAGGGCGGCGAAGTCTGCTTACTTCTCCGCCCTCATCACGTCTGCAGATAATCGCCTGGCCACCCTGTTTAAGGTGACCCGCTCCCTTCTTAATCAGGGAGCGAGGGACAACCCTTTGCAAGGGCGGGCCAAGGAGTTTAGTCAACATCTGCTGGACAAAATCACTCAGATCCAGGCCGGCTTGGACTCTGACTGGGCAGGGTCTGACTGGGGAGAGACAACCAGTCTTGTTGATGTGATTTGGGATGAGTTTGATCCTGTTACTCCGAAGGAAGTGGACAGGCTCATGAGTAAGCTGAGTGCCACCACGTGTTTATTGGACCCATGCCCCTCCTGGCTCGTTTATGCGGCTCGGGAGGTAGCACACGGCTGGCTCCAGGCAATAATTAACGGATCCTTGGGTGAGGTAAGCTTTCCTGCCATCTTGAAAGAGGCAGTGGTGAGGCCCCTCCTCAAGAAGCCTGCCTCAGACCCAGCTATTTTGAACAACTTTCGTCCCGTCTCCAAACATCGCTTTGTTGCAAAGGTTGAGAGCGTGGTGGCTCATCAGCTCCCATTATTCCTGGGGAAGCAGATTATCTGAACCCGTACCAGTTGGGTTTCAGGCCCGGGTACAGCACGGAGACGGCATTGGTCGCGCTGGTGGATGATCTCTGGTGGGCTCAGGACAGAGGCCTTTCCTCTGTCCTGGTTCTATTAGATCTCTCAGCGGCTTTCGATACCATCAACTATGGTATCTTGCTGCAGCACCTTGGGGGGTTGGGAGGTGGGAGGCACCATCTTACGGTGGTTCCCCTCCTACCTCTCAGGGCGTTCGCAGTCGGTGTTGGGGGGGGCAGAGGTCGTCCCCAAGGCCCATTACCTGTGGGGTGCCTCAGGGGTCGGTCCTCTCTCCCCTCCTATTCAACATCTACATGAAGCCACTGGGTGAGATTATCCATGGATTTGGGGCGAGGTACCATCAGTATACTGATGATACTCAACTTTTTATTTCCACCCCTGGAAGCAATGCAGATCTGTATGGGGAAGAACAGGCTTCAACTCAAACCCACCAAGACTGAGTGGTTGTGGGTACCGACATCTCGATCTGTCTAAGTTATGCCGTCTTTGGTCATCGGGGGAGTGTTACTTGGGTGTCCTCTTGGATGCACGGCTCAGTTTGGAAGATCATCTGGTAGCCGTGACTAGAGGGGCATTTGCCCAGGTTCGCCTGGTGCGCCAGTTGCGCCCCTTCCTGGACTGAGATGCCCTATACACAGTTACTCACGCACTGGTCACCTCCTGTGTAGACTATTGCAATGCTCTCTACATGGGGCTGCCCTTGATGACCACCCGGAGGCTTCAACTGGTGCAGAAGGTGGCTGCATGAGTTGTGATGGGAGTGTCCCAACACTCCCAAGTTACACCCCTCCTGCATGAGCTGCATTGGCTTCCGGTTGCCCTCCAGGTGAAATTCAAGGTGCTGGTTATTACCTATAAAGCCTTTCATGACTTAGGTCCGGGGTACTTGCAGGAACGCCTGCTACCAGCAACAACTTCCCATCACCCAGTACGTTCCCACAGAGAGTGCCTCCTCAGGGTGCCATCAGCCAGTCAGTGTCGGCGGGCAGCCCCAGGGGGAGGGCCTTCTCTGTGGTTGCACCTGCCCTTTGGAACCAACTTCCCCTGGAGCTCTGGATGGCTCCCGACCTCCACTCAATCTGCCGTGACCTGAAAACACTTCTTTTTCATCAGGCTGACCTGGGCTGACCGGGGGATTTATTGTGGTTTGTGTTCTTAATTTAAATTTTTAGTAATATTAATTGGGGTAAATTGGTTTAATCTTTTAACTTTTCTATGTTGTGTTATTTATCTTTGTGAGCTGCCCTGAGTCCTTCGGGAGATAGGGCAGCATATAAATCCCATTAATAAATAAAATAAAGAAGTAAGTAACAAAAAATAGCTTACCTTCTATCAAAACTCTTGGATTGACGGCCTTCTGTGAACAGGAAAGAGTAATGTTATTTGTAGAAAGGGTGCCTCCATGTAGTAAGACTCAGTAATTGCAGAAATTCTAAAAAGCTAATGAAGCAAAGCCTTTCCTTTATAAAAGCAATGCTGATTTTTCCCCCACTCTGGTACTTTGGTTGCTCTTCAGATCAGAGATCTTCATCACTCTTTAATGTTCAACTTTTATGCACATTGAGCGATCCTTAATAATGCTCTCTAGTTTATATGGGGCAGAAGTTAAGATGACCTAGATCTTTTTAAAAGATTATATAGGCTCTTTTGAAGTCCTCAATAAGAAAGCTAATTTTAATAAGTTTATATTTTAATTAAGAGTCTGGATAAAATGCCACTGGCCCCACACTGAATTGTAAAGTATGAATGAATTAATATAGAGAGAACTACAAGACAGCGATTTTCTATATACTGGGGTATTTTGATTTCCCTATAGGGCTAAATGAGAAAAAGGTGGGGTTATTAAGAAAATTGCATAACTAAGTCTAAGAAATGCTGTTGTATCTTGCCTCTTTACAGGTCCCAATTAAATTTCGTTATCCCTTTTATTATGAAATGTGCTGGTATGTACTAGAACGCTATGTCTACTGCATCACTAACCGTTCCCATTTGACCAAGGACTTTCAGAAAGAATCACTTAACATGGGTAAGAACTGCTATTTTAGCTTTCATTTTTCTGATTTTTGTTACACACAAACATACGCACTTCTGATTTTAAGAGATAACCCTTGAAGATAATACCATAACCAGAAAAGAGTCACATACCCAATCACCAAGTAATCTAAGAGTATGACTTCATTCACCTTTATTTAATTAATGTTGTCCAAAAGAAATCAGATACTTAATCTGATAATGATTATTCCTTCCTCTGTATGCAGATATGGAACTGTGCAACTCAGATTCAGGAAATGTGGATGAAGACGATGCTGTGGGTGGAAAGGAATCACGTCGCCCAGTCACCAGAAGGTCAATCCTTACCAGCCCAGTAGCCAATGGTGCTAATCTAGACTATGATGAACTAAATAGAGGGTGTCGAAGTTTGCCAAGTCTTAAGAGAACTCTCTCCATGGATTCTGAATCCAGTCGAGGTTCCCAAAATGGCCAAGCATGGGATTCTCATAGCAATTGTTCACTTAAAGATAAGAAGGTGCACCTAACACAGTTCGAGCTTGAAGGTCTGCGTTGTCTTGTAGACAAGCTGGAATCTTTGCCTCTACACAAAAAGTGTGTACCCACAGGCATAGAAGATGAGGATGCTCTTATTGCAGATGTTAAGGTAAGATGGAAATATTGTCTTTTCACCAGGAAGTTAAGGAACAAAGGAACAGTAATAATCAAATTGAAATATTTAGGACTGGATGATTATAGCCAATTGTGCTGCACTACTGCAAGATGGTTTAACACTGGAATCAAAATAGCTATTTTATTTTGTAGTTATCAAAATTCCTGACACTATTCAATTTGTGTTTGAAAATGTTTCTGCCTTCCCTGCAGCACTACTAGAAATAATGCAGATTTGTCAGTCTGAGAATAATAGCCATGTTTTCCCAAACATAAGACCAGGTCTTATTTTGAGTCCTAAAACAAGCACTAGGGCTTATTTGGGGGAGTGTCTACCCCCCTTCCAAGTACAGGAGGTCCACTTCTGCTTGCTCGTGACGGGGCAGGAGGCTGTATGGGGATGGAGCTGCCCCACACTGTCTTACCTCAGGGCCCCCACAGCCAGGCCACCCATGCCCCAACACCTACATCACTTTGCATCAACAACTCAGTCCAGCAGGACTCTGCATGGCTGCTGGCCCATTTCTTCTGTTTGCTCACAGCAGCAATGGAGCAGGAAGCCAAGCAACACACCAGTGCCATGGCCACAAGGTGAGGCAAGTGGAGCTACCCCATGTGCCCTGCGCCAACTTACCTCAGGACCCCCCCAGCCAGGCCACCGATGCCCCAGCGCCTGCCTCACCTCGTGGCCATAGCACCACCGTGCCACCCAGCCTGCTGCTCCGTTGCTGCTGTGAACAAGCAGAAGTGGGCCAGTGGCCAGGTAGGCTCTTGCTGTACATGGCTCCTAGTGCTGCCACCATGAGGCAGGTGTCGGGGGAAGGATGGCCTGGCTGTGGGGGTCCTGAGGTAAGCTAGTGCAGGGCACATGGGGCAGCCCCACCCGCCTCAGCTTGTGGCCACAGCACTGTGAATAACAAGATGGAATGGGTGGTCAGCTGGCTGCGCAGGCTCTTAAGTGGGGCTTATTTTGGGGATAGAGCTTATATTAGGTGTAGGCGTAAAAACATGCTAGTGCTTATATTCGGGTTTGGAAACAGGTTATATTTATTTGTTTGTTCGTTTGTTTGTTTGTTAGATTTATATACCGCCCTTCTCCCAAAAGACTCAGGGCAGTGTACAGGGCAATTAAAATATGATAAAAATACAAAAGTTAAAAATATATTAAAGAGTCCCCACAAACAAACACATAAGTTTAAAACAGTAAACCCCCTCAGTCCAGGCCGGCCAGTTCGAAAAGCCATGTTTTCAGGTCCTTTCGGAAAGAGCGAAGGTCGGGAGCCATCCGGAGCCCCACCAGCAGTTGGTTCCAAAGGGCAGGTGCCCCAACCGAGAACGCCCTCCCCTGAGGAACTGCCAGCCGACATTCCTTGACTGGCGGCACCCGAAGGAGGCCCACCCTATGGGAGCGGAGCAGGCGGTGGGACGATGTTGCCGGCAGCAGGTGTTCCCGTAAATATCCCGGGCCCAAGCCATTCAGGGCTTTATAGGTT
>JANHFR010001817.1:128806-151103 GCA_032468015.1 Mimophis mahfalensis | reverse complement strand
GGTAGCTAAGCAAGGGGCAGGAAGCCCTGCCATGCCCAGTGAGGGGGAGAGAAGAGATGGCAAGAGGATCCCCATCTCGCTCCACATATCTCGCTTCTCCCCTGCCCCACCCTGCCCCACCTGTGACCCCCAAATTACACCCATAAATGGTGCCAGTAGCTAAGCAATGGGCAGGAAACCCTGCCACACCTGGCGAGGGGGGGAGAAGACATCTCTTACCTGACTTCCAGCTCTGTCATGTTTCTCGCCATTGTGTGCAGGAAAAAAGTTGTACTGTAGAAAAGACCTTGTGAGTTCAAAGTTCTTGAAGTAGCAAGAAGGTTGTTTTACAGTACAACTTGTTTCCCTGTACACAATGGTGAGAAACGCAATGGAGCTGGAAGTTGAGTAAGATGCGTGTCTCACTTCTCACCTGCCACCCCAAAATTGCACCCCCAAATAATAAGACCTCCCCCAAAATAAGGCCAAGCCCTTATTTCAGGGTTGAAAAAACATAAGATGGTCTTATTTTTGGAGAAACATGGTAATTATTATTATGGCTGGTGACAGAGCAAGATGTTAATTTTGGCATTTTTATTCACCTATCAAGTTTTTCCCAAGGACCTGGGAGAAAGAATGAGTGTTAACTCAAGGGGACAAACACCTAATACTCTTGCCATCTGTTTTCCCCACAACTACCCTATGGGGTGGATTGGGCTGAGAGAATGACTGGCCCAAAGTCACTCAAGCCAGTTTTCATGCCTAAGGTGAGACTAGAGCAGTCTCCTGATTTCTAGGCCGGCACCTTCGCCACCGCACCAAACTAGCCACAGCTAAGCTTATTTATCCTTTGTGGAGGGAATTTTGATCAGTATTCTGTTTTACACACAATTCTGTAAAATGGGTGTCAAACTTGCATCGTCACGGTGTCACATGATGTATCGTGACCTTTCCCCCCTTCACTAAACCAGATGTGGGTGTGGGTGTGGCCAGTACATGACACACCTGGCCGGTAGGCCACGAGTTTGACAGCCCTGGTGTAAAAGGAAACAGGAGAATTATAATATATATTTATTTTGTAGCCACTTGGGTAATTATTTCAACATAGATTTGGCTTTAAAAAAAAAGATACAAACACAAAGCCAGCAGTCCTGTGATTCCTTTCTTAGTGAATCACTATTTGCTCCCCATCAGAGAAGATCATGATGGCTGGATTTTCTAAAAATGCTTACTCCCCAAAGCATAGAGATTATTTACAAGTTCTTTCTCCTGTTTTAACCATCCAAAATAATTTGAAGTCAATTACATGACACAACTGCTCAGAACCTAAGCAATTTAGAAGCCCATTAATATTTGGATGGTAAATCTCTACTGGGGTGGATTAAGCTGGGAAGTTTAAACAGCCAATAGAAGCACTTGGCTGTACTGCTAGCAAGACAACTGCATATACACCAAATTACACCATTCATTTAGCAACCAAAGTTGCAATCACATTGAAAAAAATGGCCTAGACCAGTCTTCACATTTCACGACCATCACAGCATTTGCATAGTCATGTGCTCAAAATTCAGGCGCTTGGCAACTGGCATGTATTTATCATGATTGTAGCATCCCAGGGTCATGTGATTGCCATTTGCAACCTTTGTTGCTGATTTCCAACAACCAAAGTCAATGGAGGAAAGTGAATTCACTTGACAATGTGATTCACTTAACAACTAGGTAAAAAAAGTCATAAAATTCAGCACATCTCACTTAACCGCCTCATTTGGCAACAGAAAAACTAGTCCCAATTATGGTATTAAGTCAAGGACTACTCATGCACCATTTTTTTCATGGATAAATACATCCTTAGCCCAGCTTTATGTAATCCTGCCTAAATTCAGAATTACAGAATTTAGCCAGCCTTTTGCTATACACAACATCCATGAAAGTAGATGTTTTTTGGTGGGAGATGGAATGAAGCTGGAAAGTTAGGTAGAAAAATATATTTATTAGGAAAAAGGGCATATAATCAATAATTATTTACCGGTACTATCTGCTTGAATAAGATGCTGAGTTTCAGGACATATAATGAATGGTGTTGAGTAGACCACTCTGCTTGAGTTTCTAATCTCATTTCAGAATGACTAAAAACAAACACCTAGGGTGATATTCCTGCTTTGTCCAGTCAAGTAAATTACTTCATTTTTGACATCATGGGGCTAACTAGTAAATTTAAAAAATTGTGTAACAGCTGAATATACCTTCCTAATGACCTTGTAATTCAGTGTCTCCCAACTATGGTCATGTATAGATGTGTAGAGTTCTTCTGCCAGAATTTTAAGCAATGGCCATCCGAACTTAATGCTCTCCATACATATTGAAACTGCAAATCTTAGAATTTTAAACTAGCATGGCTGGGAATTCTGGGCCCCAGTCAAAAGACAGCTGCAGGCATCAGCTTGGTGGTGTATTTACAACTTGTGCTGTAAAGATAATAAACATTTGAGAATTACTTATGTCCCAACATCATTTTTGGTTGGGAGATAAGTAATCATCAACAAAACTGTTGGTTCTATTTACAATAACAGTAGTAAAATAAAATGTTTTCACTAAGTATATTTTAATGTTTATTAAGGTTCTCTTATTTTTATAAGTTTTAAGGACTTACCTTGTGTCTTCCCAAAGGGTGTATATATTGCCAATTAAGTATCATCCGTCTAGGTCTTTCTAGCTGTGATCTCCCAGGCAAGCTTATCCTATTCCATCAAATTTAATTGAATTAACAGCACACTCTTTGTCTCTAGAGTCACAGCTAAACCTGAGAGGATAGAGCTTCAACAGTTGCTCAGTTAATTAATTGTCAAGAGGCTGTCTCTGAAAGCAAGATTAAATACAAATATACATGTTAAAAATAGCACAATATCACATAGCCAACCTTGCTTTAAACTTGAGGTTGCACCAGTGGCTTGTTAAACACTTCACAGTGTTATAGATTCTGTGCCCTCATAATTAATTTTGGCATTACAACATCCATAGAAATTACAAATCACAGGAAGGTAGTTAATACAGGGCAACTAAGTGTTGCATGAGAGTTATTTAAAATACAGGTAGTCCTTGACTTACGAGCACAGTGGAACCCAAAGTTTTTGTTGTTAAGCTAGACATTTTAAAGTGAGTTTTGCCCCGTTTTATGACCTTTCTGGCCAGAGTTGTTAAGTGAATCACTGCAGTTGATAAGTTAATAACCCAGCTGTAAAGTGAATCTGGCTTCTCTGTTGCTTGTCAAAAGGTCACAAAAGGTGATCACATGACCTTGGGCCACAGCAATGGTCATAAGTATGAACTAGTTGCCAAGCATCTGAACTTTGATCACATGATTATGGGGATGCTGCAAAGTTCATACCTGGTCATAAGTCAATTTTTTCAGTGCCGTTGTAACTTTTAATTATTTATTTATTTTATTTATTAGTTTTATATACCGCCCTTCTCCCAAGGAACTCAGGGCAGTTTACAGTGCAATGAAAACATACAATAGAAAAATTAAAATATAAATTAAACCAAAAGTTGAATCCGATAAACAAGTAAAAATTTAAAATATTTAAAAACCCATTATCCCAAATTCCAAGTTAAAATTAAGATTCTTTTTCACGGGATAGACCAGCTTGCTAGAATAAATATGTTTTAAGGGTGCGGCGGAAGGCTCTTAAGTCGGGGACAATCCGGATCTCTAATGGCAGCTCATTCCAGAGGGCCAGGGCCGCCACAGAGAAGGCTCTCCCCCTGGGGGTCGCCAGCCGGCATTGTTTGGCTGATGGCACCCTGAGGAGGCCGACTCTGTGGGACTGCACTGGTCGGTGGGAGGCTGTCACTGGCAGTAGGAAGTCTCGCAGATACCCTGAGCCTAAGCCATGAAGCGCTGTAAAGATCATGACCTTGAATCACACCGGGAAGACCACTGGCCACCAGTGCAAGCCATGCAGGAGAGGCATGTCGAGGCATCCCGTAAATCACCTGCACAGCCACATTCTGTACCAGCTGGAGCATCCAGGTGCTCTTCAAGGGGAGTCCCATGTAGAGAGCATTGCAGTAGTCCAACCAGGAGGTAACAAGGGCATGAGTGACTGTACATAGGGAATCCCGTTCCAGAAAGGTAAACAGGAGAACCTGATAAAAAGCCCCCCTGGCGACGGCCAAGAGATGGTCCTCTAAAGAAAGCCATGGGCCCAGGAGGACACCTAAGTTGTGAGCCCTCTCTGAGGGGGTCAAGGTCTCACCCCCCCAATCGTCAGAAATGGTATAAATTGACCAAACCAGGGAGCCGAAAACCACAGCCACTCAGTCTTGGAAGAGTTGAGTCTGAGTCTGTTTGTCCCCATCCAGATCCGAATGGCTTCCAGATATCGGGACATCACATCAAGGGCATCATTGGGCTGGTTCGGGGTGGAGATGTACAATTGGGTATCATTAGCATACTGATGATACTGCACCCCAAAACCACGGATGATCTCGCCTAGTGGCTTCATATAAATGTTGAACAGGAGGGGTGAAAGAACCGACCCCTGAGGTACTCCACAAGTGAGCGGCCTCTGCCCCCTGCCAACACAAACTGAACGACCCAAGAGATAGGAGGAGAACCACCGTAAAACAGTACCTCCCACCCCCAACCCCTCAAGTCATCACAGTAGGATACCATGGTCGATGGTATCAAAAGCCGCTGAGAGATCTAATAGGACCAGGACAGAGGAATAACCCCGCTCCGGAGGCCTCCAGAGATCATCTACCAATGTGACCAAAGTTGTTTCTGTGCTGTAACCGGGCCTGAAACCCGACTGAAATGGATCTAGATATGAAGCTTCATCCAGAAACTGAGGGACCTGATGGGCCACCACACTCTCTACAACCTTCACCACAAAGCAAAGGTTGGAGACAGGATGATAGTTATTCAATACGGCTGGGTCTAGGCTCGGCTTTTTGAGTAGAGGTCTTACCACCACCTCTTTCAAGGCAGAGGGGAAGAACCCCTCACCCAAAGAAGCGTTAACAATCACCTGGAGCCAGCCTCGTGTAACCTCCTGGGAGGCTGCAACCAGCCAGGAGGGATATGGGTCCAATAAACATGTGGCAGCACTGAGCTTCCCAACAATCCTGTCCACATCATCAGGAGTTACAGGATCAAACTCTTCCTAAATCACATCCTCAAGATGAGTCACTGCCGACCCCTCAGGGACCACCCAGTCGGAGTCCAAGCCTATCCGAATCTGAGTGATTTTATCCTGTAGATGTTGGACAACCTCCTCTGCCATACCCTGCAGAGGATCCTCCCTCGCTCCAGGATTTAATAACGAGCGGGTCACTCTAAACAGGGCAGCTGAGGAGTTATCTGCGGACGCAATAAGGGCGGCATAGTGCATACACATTGCTGCCTTTATCACCACAAGGCAAGACTTAATACAAGCTCTTACCAGTGTACAAACAGATTCGGATCTGCTGGCCCTCCAACTGCTCTCTAGGTGTCTTCTCCGCCGCTTCATCTCCGGCAGCTCCTCAGTAAACCAAGGGGTTGCCCGAGACCGACACTGGGTCAGAGGCCGCAAAGGTGCGATTCGATCCAAGGCCCAGTGGCATCCCTTTCCCAGGCATCCATGAGGATCTCAGCAGAGCGTGTGCCAGAACCTCAGGAAAAATCCTAAGCTTCGTCTGGAACCTTTCAGGGTCCATCAGGTGCCTGGGGCGGAACCACCTGGTCGGTTCCGCCTCCCTGCGATGGGGAGTAGCAGACTGAAAGTCAAGCCTGAGTAGAAAGTGATCAGACCATGACAAGGGTTGAATATCTAAATTGTTGCTAAAACACATTGTAAGCCGCCCTGAGTCTTTGGAGAAGGGCGCGATATAAATGGGATTAAAATCAATCAATCAATCAATCAATCCCCTACTCCTAGATCACTTATCCATTGCCCAGAGACGAAAACCAGGTCGAGTGTGTGTCCTCCGTTGTGAGTGGGGTCTCAAATTAATTGTGTCAGGTCCATAGCCGTCATGGAAGCCATGAACTCCCGAGCCAACTCGGATGTTTTCCCGATAGAAGGTGGGTTAAAGTCCCTCAGAACCATTAGTCTGTCAAGCAGCTCAGGCAAGTCCGATGATACGCAGCAGGGAGACAGGTATGTTATCAAAAGACCCACCTGCACACCTTGACCCCACTTCACAAAAAGGGACTCACATCCGTCCGTCTGAGGAACAATGGTCTCCCGAGGACATAGATTTTCCCTAATTACAACCACCACTCCATTGCCCCTGCCCTGGGCTCTCGGCTGGTGAAACACACGGAAACCTGGCAGGCATAGTTCAACAAGGGGGACCCCCCCACACTTCTTGGCCTAGCCAGGTCTTCGTGATACAAGCCAGGCCCGCTCTCCCCTCTAAGATGATATCGTGTATGAGGAGAGCGCCCGTTACCACAGACCTGGCATTAAGGAACACCAACCAGAGACCAGGGTCCTGAGGGTCTGTGCCCCCAGGGGAGCAAGGAGAGCACTGGGGGCCAGAGTGCACAGCCGCTTGAAGATAGCGGGCGCGCACTCCCAGAATATGATGTGGCCCCCTGCTCCCTCCATATCTGCCTCTTCCACCAACAATCAAGATGGAATACCCCTCAGTGGAATGGCTTACCAAAGACCCAGATCTTTCCCCCAAACTCGCCCTCAATCTCATGCCCTATAGCTGGCCCATTTCCCCGGTTTGGCAGCACCCCCTCTTTGTCTGCCAAAACCGTACAAGACCCCACCCTCCTGCCCCTTAAAAGCCGAATTAAAGACTTATTTTAAAAAACCCAAATGTTCCTTCTTGCAGCATACCACGTCTCAGGGCTCCAAAGCCTATCATCAAGAGGGACTTGGGAAGTCCGATAGGCCACGCCTGGAATAGGGGGGCATTTCTCAGGCGGTACAGATCATTGATCGAATAAGTGAGCATAAGTTCGTGATCAGTCACAAGGGTTGGGCATGGCTGATGGTAAATAGTCTGGGTGGGTAACCACCGATCTGAGCCAGATCCCAGCTGCCCTCTCACGACACCGGGGATAATGGCTGATAGACAGATAGTCAAGATGACAAAGACCTCAGATCAAGTGTTCATTCTCCGCTGTCCTCTCACGACAGGAGGGCAGCTCTACAATTGGGGCAAAATCCTAACCCGCCCTCTCACAGCGGTAGGATCGGAAAAGATGATAAATTCCAATCTCCAGCTGAAGCAGTCCCAGACCGGTTTCATTGTGATCCCAGTCTGTAACCTCCAAGAAGTTCAGGGGGAGGGGAGAGAAGGGAGAAGAGGGAGACAGGGTAAACCAAGTTGTTAAAAGCCCATTTCAAGATGATAATTATGGACCATTTTGGCCTGCAGTCTGGTCATATTCAGATGGCAAAGTATGGTGGTGAAAAAGGTGGCAGCTTGGTAAACTCTGGACCCAGATGATAACAACCCCCTAATCCAGGGGAAAACCCAGGGATAAACAGTCCAGTCACTTAGATTGATAGAGCGATGGCAGCATTCTACATGTTCAGTGGTAATAATAAAGGACATAATTAGGTGGTACCAGACAATGAGTTCAGTGGGCGAGGGGTCCAGTATTGAAATGCAACCCGTGACCATAACCAGCATTTGGGCTGCAGCAGCAGTCAAGGGGCGGGGGGCGGGACAGACAGCCTCCAAGATGACAATGCTGGATCAGACCCCAAGTAGCATCTACCCAGCCCAAAGGGCCCAGATGCAACAGGGGTTATCATGGAGCAGTGAGAGCCGTCTATATCATCCAGGCATCCTCTGCTGCTGAAACAATCTGCTGGCAGTCTGTCAATGGTGGTAGCATCAAAGGTAATTATTAATAATTACTAATAAGTAATAATTAATGAATGATCATTAACTGAACTGTTGTAAATTGAGGATTACCTGTACTCCAAAGTGCCTCTTTGTTTGAAAGAGACCTATTTTTTTTCTGACAGACAATAATGATATTTAAACATACAAATAGTCCTTGGGTTACAACGGCAATTAAGACCAGAATTTTCATCACTAAATGATGCAGTTACAAAGTGCAATATTATGTAATCACATCCCTTAGCAACAGCAATTTTGCCAGTCTCATCAAGAAGCAAATCATTAAGACAGGAATTTACATGCTGGTTGTTGTTGTTAGTTGCAAAGTTGTGTCCAACCCATCGCGACCCCATGAACAATGTTCCTCCAGGCCTTTCTGCGCTCCACCATCCCTCAGAGTCCATTTAAGCTCACACCGACTGCTTCAGTGACTCCATCCAGCCACCTCATTCTCTGTTGTCCCCTCCTTCTTTTGCTATCATTCACATGATAGCAACTTCCAATTTTCTGCTGGCTTCCCAATGGCTTTGCTTGTTGAAAGGTGGCAGGGAACACTGGAAATTGAGGTCACAGGACGGTGACATTCTAATAGTGTCCATTCAAATACTGAAATTTAATTATTAAATTTGTTGACAACATTATACTTGTTAACTTGATCTCTGTTTAACATTAACTTAAATGGAATTTATGTGTAGCAAAGCAAACCCTACTTCCAGCCACTTGGATAATTACTTTTTTAGATCAATAATATTCAAATAGGATTTTTAGAAATACTCTCTGTGGCAAGATCAAAGAAAAAGAGAAAAACAAGTGAAATAAAAACTAAAATTTAACATCTGCAATGATGAAGACCATCAAATCATTTTTAAAAAGGCATTTTAAGGGACAACTGGGGAGGAATGCTGGGGAAGCTCTCACCTAAAAGGTATTATCAGGTTGGGCTTTGCCTGCTGGTAACTAGTTAGATTATCTATCAAAACAGGGGTGTCAAACTCACATCTCCCCGGCAGCATCATGTGATGTATTGAGACTTATTTTGCCTTCGCTAAACCGGGTGTGGGTGTGCATAGCATGTGATGCGTCCGGCCCATGGGCTGGGAGTTTGACAGCACTGTATTAGAAGGTATCTAAAAAGAGGGCTGCCTTTACCTCCTAATTTCCTATTCTTTATCACCTGCTGGCTTTTCATTACAAGTTGAATTCCTTGTCAGGAAAGCTGATCTTGAAAATCAAGGTGGGAATGTAGAAGAACAATATTCTATCTTACAGCCTATTAAAGGATTCATTATAATTTTAATTAATTATGACACCCATTTCAACCTGCTATGACACCCATTTCAATCTGTTAACATCATAGGATGGTATCAGTTGTAAGGTAGTATTGGCTTAATTTGTCCTGACCATGGTAAATGGCACTTGCTTCTGTTTCCAATATGGACAAGCTGCATTCTGGATCACGGCCTTTCTATGCTTGATTCTATCGAATCAAGGCATGCCCCACAACATATTTGTTTCTGTATTGCCCAATAATGTTGCTTTCATCTTGTCCTTAGCCCAGGAAGCCAATCTTAGGCTGCCCTTAGCTGTATCAGTGCTAACATTCTCCCCTCATTCTGACTCAAGAAAGTGAATTAAAAGTACTACCATTTGTCCATTATCACCTTGGATGAATGTGTGGCAACATATATAGGGATTGTTATTGTTCAGTCCCTTCCAACTCCGTGTAACCTAAGAGACATAATTTGACCAATTTATTGTAGTTACACCTTCAAAAGTTTTGTATCTTCCTTAAAGCAAACATAGATTTCTTTCTGAAAATTCCACACACACCCCGCATTATCCACTGGATGTTAACAATGCGATCTCAGGTATCTGATTCTTCTGAACCCGGTTTGTACACCTGATATTTCTCATTCCAAGCGCTGTTGAGATCTAGATTGCAAGATCTTGAGCATTCTCTTACTAAAATGTGAGCTATGACAGCAAATTTTATGCAGGTACTTTTCTGCTGATTCAAGGATGTTTCAAGAGCATTTTCAGTATAGAAAACCATTAGATAAATAAAAGAAACTGTTTAACGTGCAACCTACCTTGCGGTTAGTATGGGTCCCTAAAACATTGATTTACCCTCTCACATTCACACAGAATGATTCATGTTAGTTGCAAACGTAAGATTATTTTTAGTTTTCCCTGCTGCAGTAACACCTACTTACTATATTATGTTGACAGATGATGAGAAACAGAACTGCAGGAGCAAGAAGGAGAGCTGTGGATAATTCCAAGATTGGAATGTAGATGCCTGACTAAATTCTCCCAAGGAAAAGATGACATGAATGATTTTACTGGGATTCTCCCAAATGTATGCGCACAGGCGGTTGCTGCTGCTCTGATCATGAGGAATGGTTTTAAAATATGAATCCCTACATTTTAAATGTTCTAGTGCAGATACAAATAAAGCAAGAAAAGGCAAGCATCTTTTTTGTGCTGTTGCGGCAAAGAAACCCACGGCAACTTGGAAGAGAGTTTATTGCTGCAGGAGCTTTTGGAAGCCAAGCAAACCCAACATATCTGATGAAATATTCAAGTGCTAGTTTCCCAGAATTCATGCTGCTCCAACATTCTGCACAATCTCTGCTTGATTACTTTGAAGTAAACCCCACTGAGATTTACTCTGATGGCCCGGGATTCTCTTTTCTTTGAAGTGCTTGAAGAGTTGTCAAGTAAAACATTAGACTCTTCAAGTTTTTAAGGAAAACAGAAATTTTCTGAAGGTTTTATTGCCATTTTCACCCTTGCTGGAGTTTACTTCTTTTTTTAAAAAATAGCTTGTCTTATATAACTTTTCCTGCATATACATTTAACTTTTCCAAAGTATTATGGGCATTATCTCCATATATTTATCTCTTCCTGTAAGGTTTAAATAGCTTCCTTATTTTTCACTACATTCTTATTGCTTTTAATTACATGGAAGTAACACCATTTATCTGCCTTTGTTCTATGAAACTTATTTTAGCCAAATGTTTGAATATAATTATACAGATGCATATTCTGATGAGTAAAGCAACTCAAATAAGAACAAAAATGGTAATATCATTAGATTAATAATCTATTTCACGTGAGCAACTGCCCTGACCTGGCTAAAGGAATGGATCATAACTCTGAGGCATAGACAATTACTTGTAGTGGAGGAACATGATTTACAACTGGGGTGGCATGCCTTTCTAGGGTACAAGAAACACAAAATACATACGGTATATACTTTCAGACACACTACATTAGAAATGCTCTACTTTCAATATGGGCAAAATTCAAGGAAAAATACTGCTGGAAAATACCAGTCTGGCTTTCTATGATGGAGGCATTAACATACCCAAGTGTGATATATATGGGAAAAGTATAAGACACAGAGACATTTTAAATGAAAAGGGGGAATTGAAAAACAAACAGGAATTAATAGCCAAAGGATAAATTTAGCACGGTGGCCACATGTACAGATACAATCTAGATATTATAAACAGGGATGGGGTTCTACCGGTCTAACAATCAGTTCACTTTGTGGGTGCATTTTGCACGTGTGCGCACACCACACGTGCATTGCATGCATTCCATTTGGGCTAGAAATCAGCTAAGACACGCCAGAGCTATTTTTTGGCTCTGGCATGTCTCAGCTGATTTCTAGCTCAAACGAACGCATGCACAGTCCCCCCTCTTTTGGTGTGAGGAGGAGAACCTTCTCATGCTGAAACACAGTAGGGAATGACCACACCGCTTTTTGCCAGTCGGTGGCAAGATTTGCCTCTGAACTGTGCAAAATTGTGATAGGGAGGGGTGGGGCCAGACAGGAGTGCAATTTGCCAGTTCTCCAAACCACGCAAAATTGTAACAACTGGTTTGCCTGAACCAGGCCAAACCAGCTGAAACCCACCCCTAATTATAAAGATGTTAAAACATACATTTTTTTTATAAAGAACCAACAGAATTAGATCAAATTCTAGCAGGACGGAGGAGAAACTGGTTAAAAAATTCTATAATTATTTATTGACTATCAGAATGGCAGAGGAGCAAGTAAACCATGATAGCATGGGCTAAAGAAATTGGGTATTCGATAGAATTGGACAAATGGCAAAAATTGTGGGACAGAAACTATAAATTGACAATGTCTACTGCATTTAAAGAAAAGGTTTACGAAACGTTTTATAGATGGCACTTTCCCCCAGCAAGATTAGCTAGAATGTTTAAGAATATGTCGGCCAAGTGTTGGAAGTGCAATCAAACCCCGGGTTCATATTACCACATGTGATGGACATGTCCGAAAGCAAAAAAATACTGGACTAAAATACACACCTGGCTAGAAAAAAATGATAAAGGAACATATAGATTTAAAACCAGAATTTTTTCTATTGGGCACCATACCAGACAAATACAGTAAAAGGAATACATATTTAATAATACACATATTAACAGCAGCCAGAATAGCATTCCCACAACATGGAAGGGTGAGGAAATCCCCAAAGAAGAAAAGATAATAACAAAAATTTTTAAATGTGTAGAAATGAATAAATTAGCATTTGAAAATAAAGAAAAGGAAGACGGTGAACATTTTGTGTTTTATCAATGGTTAAACGAGAGAAACAGGAGTTAGAACCTTGAAAACTACAAGGGAAAGATTAATTTTAATATTAGGATTGATCACTGTAACTTATTAATATTAATTTTGATTAATACTAATAATTAATATGTATCAATACTATGAGAGAAAAGCACTGTTATTATAAGATGATTATTAGAGAATACTATTATTATTACTATGATGAATATTACTCAAATGAATTGTAACCAGACAACACACTGTTTATATGGACTTTGAACATGATGCTTTCTATTTATATTAATAAAAAATAAAAAGTTATAAAAAGTAATAATCTATTTCATGTAAATCAATGGAAGGCATTCATTAAATACAACCAAAGTCATTGTGGACTAAAAGCATGGACTTTCTATTTAATTTTTAGTGTTCTTTATGAATGCCAGTAAGGGATAAGGGTAAAGATATATTATATCACTGATTTCTGAAATCACTTTTGAACAATTCTTTACAAAATCTTGACAAAGAAAACAGGATTTACTCATGTATTGATAAGCCATAGAATAAATTTAATAGTTTGTTCTTGTAATGAAAAAAAGCCCCCACTACCCTGGATTAATATTAAAACCTATTGAAATATAAAATGAAACTATGGCTGAGAAACAACATAGACCAGTTTATAAATTACAGCCAAGCAATGTACCAAAATTCAAACATTTCTCAAAAATTAGAGCAAAAGCCAAAGTATGACAAATGAAATTCAGTAAATGTAAAATACATTGGAGGGGAAAAAAATGAAAGTTTCACATTGATATTGATAGGTCTTTATGGAAAATAAACAAGAAGTGATCTTAAATTCATGGTAGAAAATCTAATGAAAACTTGAGTTGAGTGGAATCTACAAAGTTCATTTATACTTGTGTATAATTTCTGTTAACACTTTTAAATCAGAAGATTAAAAACTAACACAAACTAATGGTAGTAAAATTTCCTACTAAAATTAAGGGAGGAAAAAGAAAAAAGAACAAAAAGAAAAAAGAAAAATCCAAAAGGGCAAAAGAAAAAAAAAATAGATGAAAAAATACAAAGGAAAGAAAATGATATAAAGAAGAGGCTTCCAATATTTTTTACAGGTTATAAGCATAAATATATTTTAGTTTCTCTATCTGAAGTTATGTCATATTGCTTTTCTTTCTATCATCTATTTTGTCTAATTATCAAAAACATAAATCACAAATTCGCTTTTTTATTTTTCATTTATGGTGTAATGGTTAAGACACCAGGCTAGAAAGAGGGAGACTGAGTTCAAGTTCTGTGCTACCCATAAAGGCCAGCTGGGTCAGTTACTCTCTCTCTCAGCTCAACTTACCTCACAGGGTTGTTGTGGGGAAAATAGGGAGAGGAAGGTATGTTGGATATGTTTGAGGCCTTGAGTTATTTTTAAAAATAATAAAGGCGGGATAAAAATAAAAATAAACAAACAAATAAATAAATGGCTTCCAGTTACTAATCAATAGAGATAATGTATTTTCTCTACCCCAAAAAGTCAGCTTATCAAAAAAATAAAAACAGGCCTGTTACTAGCGGTACCTACAAATCAGTTATAACATCAGAGAAAATCAGCCAGTGATATGGAGAGAGGGCTTGTGAAGAAGTGGTTGTTATAATGATTATCTCTCTTGTGCTTGAGTACCGAACACTGGAAACAAAGGCATGTTTATTAAACCACAGTGAAAGGAAACTTTTGTTACTATATATAGTGTTCCAAAATGTAAAAACAATGTAATTAATAAAGAAGTATGTGATACATATCAAAATGCAAAAAAACCTCCACCCCTATTAACAGACACACTGCATTTTCAGCACACAGCAGAAATTCAAACAAATTTGAAATTTTATATATTCCAAGAAATAAAAATATGAAGGGAAATTGAAGTTGGGCAGTCACAGCAGAATGTCATTTTATTATAATCTCTAAGAAAAGTGGAGCTTTTATTTCCTTCCATTCATGTTGGCAAGAAGAGATGTCTATTGGATTTGGTTTCATCCATACACAGAACAGACATATTGCAATCCCTGAGCAATAATTACCAGTATTACAAGCTTAAGTCTCATTTATTCACTGGATCTAAGACACAAACAATAGATTTTTGTGTAAGTATATTGTATACTTTCTTATGTTAAGAAAATTATTAGGAAACTTTTATGAATTATTTAGAACTATTATGCATGCCATGTAAAGGTACATTATCAATAGGAGATACCAAGAACCTTTTGGCTGCATGCTGGTAGCATTTTGGCCAAAGCTTTATAGAATGCAGAATTATTTTTATATTTTTTTATTCTTCTGGTTGACATTAATGGAAGAAACTAGAAGCAAACCTGAGCTACAATTAATGTAAAATTTGTACAACTTCCTTGTTAAGTTGCTCTATCCATTGTTATAGTAGTGCCCAGACCAGATTTTACATTGTTCACGTAATTTTAACATGGCATCCAACCCAATGTGATTTACAATGTAAAAAAAAAGGCTTAAGTTGACCCACTTTCACAGCCAGTTATAGTCAGGTGCCTAACAAGCTATATTTAGAGATGTACAAAAAAAAAAAAAGAGTCTTGCTGGGTTAGATCAAAGGGCCTAGCTAGACTACGGCAATATTTCCCACTGTGACTAACTAGATACCTATGGAAATATTCCTGTAGATAAAAGCTATAAAAGCTACTATACAGGCAAAAGACTTACACCTGTTACTTACGTGTACTTACCATAGTTGTTTAGTCGGAAGAAAAAGCGCTCCACATATCTTGTTTCATATTCTAGAGCTGTTTCATATCACTATTTACTCAACTGATGTAGAATCAATTCATTTGAAGCTCATGTAGAATTGGGCTGCCCTTCCAAAAAGTCCCCAAAAAGCTTTGAAATATTTAACTAGGAAGCTGTTTTAATTTAAGGAAAAAAATCATTTTTCAGATGAAAATATTAACTGTATTTTTAGTAGTAATGTTCCTTGCCTCACACTCAAATTTTACAACACCTGGCCAGTCTTGTCTTGGCTCCGAAGGTAAGCAGGTAGATTTTGGGGCAGGAGACCACTATGGAATTCCAGAATTGGAATTCCAGAAATAGACACAATAATCTAGGACTCTGAGAAAGTACTAGTTATTATTCCTGCACATATCAGTTCAAAGTTTTCCAGCTTTCAGATGGGCACATATTTTATCTCAGCTGTATGTGCATGTGCTGTATCTATAATAAAACTGGGGGATACTCTGGTATGCAAAATGCAAATAATAAATAGAAAGGCAGGATTGTTTAAGGAAATTACTTCACAACCCATGTGACAGACTCCTTAAAAAAATATCCGGTTAGAATTTCGTATTAGTCATAGTGACAACCAGTTCATACTGAAAAACCGGATTAACAACTTTTTGGCATGACTATAGGGTTTAAGGGATGCAAGGGATCCACATGATCACAAGCAAAAAAGAAAAGGAAATATGATTGGTACAGATGATTTGTGTCTTTATCAGCTGATTGTTACATTGGATGGATGCTTCTTTACTGTATAGATTGAGAAAAAAAATAATTGCATTTCTGGAAACGGAAGTATACAAAAGCTGTTTCTAGCATTACATCTGTGATGATACACCATCTGTACAGGAAGGTCAATACCTGCTTTTGCAGCCATTATGACACACAGCACACGTGTTAAAACCAGAGAACGATGTGTTTCTTCTTCTTCTGTGATTACAGTCAGTCTAATTCTCCCTGTTTTGATCCTGCCTTCGTGCTGAACAAAGCTGGCTCTTTTTTTCCTCACACTTGCGTGGATGTCTTTATTAATCAAGAGCACAGCACTACCTTCCTCCTTGCCACATAACTTTCCCCTCTGAAGGAGGATGCTAGAAAGGGCCTGTTGCGCATGCCTATGCAGCAACCGAGGGCAGTACGAATCGGCCCCGTTAGGCCGCGGAGCGTTTCTCGATTGGAGCAGCGTCGTCGCCCCCCCCCCCCCCCGCCATCCCCATTGCAACGCTCTGCCAGCCTCGGGCTGTGCCACTGTGCTCGCCTCGAGATGGAAATTGCTCAGGGCAGGAGGGGCGGGGGGAGGCTAAAGCTGGCGTAGTTGCACGTTGCAAGTCCTCCTGCCGTCTCTGGAGGGCAGCACTAGGGCGGCGAACTTCCTCCGGCGTCCAGAGCAACCTCTTCTTATTGCCCGCCAGCAGCGCGGGTGCCGTTGAAGTTGCCCCCGTTGAAGGATCCGGAGTGCTGCGCCCAGAGAGACCTTTGCTCCGGCGGGGCTGGGGGGGGGCGGGGAATCCCGCGGGCGAGGAAAACGAAGCCCGGCTCCGTCCCTAAGCTTCAATCCGCGGCCGGGCGTGAAGTGAACCGAGTCTGCCTTCCCTTCCGCGGGGCTGCTTTGACGGCGCCTTTTCCTCCAGGCCGGGCTTGCGCTCCGCCTCAGGGAGAGAAACCTCGACGGACCCAGCGCTCCGGTTCCAAAGCGGCGGCGCGCTCCCTCTCCGCGTTGACAGGCAGCGAAAGCGCAGCCCTCCCTCGCGGACGTACACACACCACTGCGCGCCCGGCCCCGAAGAAGGCACGGCGGCGGCGGCGAGGAGGCGAAGGAGCCCGCGGCGTCGGTGCAGAGACAAGGTGGACGCGCGGCTTCCCGCACAGGCATCATGTGGGTCTGTTGGTGAGAGGGGTGGGGGGGGAACCGATCCCCGCTCCTCCGCCCCGCTCCCCCCCTCCCTCGGCACGCGCAGCGGCACCCGCTCGGGCCAGGCAGAGGGAGTCGAGGCGAGCCCCGGAGGCCGCGGGAAATAATCGGAGAATTGATCGCGGAATAAAGGAAAGCAGAAGAAGAAAATATTTCCTGGCAAGATGGCCGACTTGGAGGCTGTGCTCGCCGATGTGAGCTACTTAATGGCTATGGAGAAAAGTAAATCGACTCCGGCGGCTCGAGCCAGCAAGAAGATCGTCCTACCTGAGCCGAGGTGAGTGGTGGTGGGGGGCGTTGTGGTGTGGGAGGGCAGGTGTGGGAGCCCAGCCTGACGCGCCGTGGAGTTGGCCCCGGGTGCTGCCTGTGCGTGTGAGTGCGCGGGCGCGTGTAATGAACCTCCATCTGTCTTGAGAGCGCTCTTGGGAATGGACCGCGCCAGCCTCCCTCGCCGCTCCTGAAAGACGGGTTGCCCTCAGAGGAAAAGATGGGAGAAGAAATGGCATCTGCCCTGTTGTATGTTTTGGGTTACTACCGTAGTCAATAGGAAGGGGTGTCACGTGTCCCCGTTCTTAATTCGGCCGGGGGGGGGGGATTTTTGCAAGAGCCAGGAGAAGGCGGAGTGGGTGGGAGAGAGTCGTAGGACCATCTGCTACAATACTTGGGCGTCCCAAGACCAGGGGTGTCCAACCCTGGCAACTTTAAGACTGCTGGACTCCGTATGGAATTAATAGCTAAGACATCAAGACCTCAAACGTATTTTTACTATGTTAGAATT
Source organism: Mimophis mahfalensis (assembly GCA_032468015.1). Lineage (NCBI taxonomy): Eukaryota > Metazoa > Chordata > Lepidosauria > Squamata > Mimophis > Mimophis mahfalensis. The sequence goes on along the minus strand of JANHFR010001817.1, from coordinate 133,180 downwards.
GTATAACTACAGAGAAATATTACTGAAGAACTAAATAGCTTAACCATAATGCTAATATAAGATGATAAAATATTAATGAATGATGTTGACTGTATGAGTTTGGATATTTTAATACGAAATGATGTGAACCGGACAATGCACCTTCCAAAACGAGATTTTTATGTATGTAACATTAAAATAAATAAATAAAATAAATAAAAACTTGGGTTTTTTTAATTAACTCCAATTCCCAGCATTCCCTTGGGATTGTCAAAGTTGAAGAGCCCTGACCTAGAGTAAAGGGTGGGTGGACAAGATTCAAAGTCTCACCTGTCCTGATTCTGCCTGGGGGTGGGGGATACAGAGTTCTAATTCCCCTCCACCTGGAGGGCTCCTTTAGCAAGACCAGGCCTGATAGCATTGTTTCCTTTTTATCAGCAGGGGAAAAAGCTGCCAGACCTTGATAAGTGAAACTGCCTCTAAACGAAGGTCACTTCTATTTTTTTCTGTTTAATTTTTTTCTTTGCCTGGCCCTGGTGGGAAATCTGCAAGTCCCGGTTCTTTCAAAGGGGCTCTGTAGTTTAAGTGAAATATCTTTGTATTGGAATTGGTTAGTATTAGCTTATGTAAAAGTTTGGCATGCTTCTGAACAGTTTGCTAACCTGTGGATTAACTGAGCTGTGGTTTCTATTGAATTAGCCTAGTTGTCTGCATTCTCACAACACTTGACTCTAAATCACATGTGCTGGGCTTGTGCAATGCAGCCCCAAACTTGACAACCACACTAAATTTAGAAGGTTCTGTAGACATCTAGGTTAAGATAGCCTTCTTTTAAACAGAAGCATCTTTATTATGATCGTTTGTTTCTAACCAAGGTGGTTCGGGGTTGTAGCCAGATCAAAACGGCACAAGACTGCCTCCGTGAGAAGGAGGACTGCTTCATTTGGGGCCCAAGAGTTAACACAAACTGATGATTAAAATTACAACATTGAAGCACTCTTTCGAAGTTAACCATCTCCTTCCCTGGTATTTAAAATACAATAATAATATTGAAGTGTTTGTCTCAGCCATCTGCCTCTCTTTATCTAATAGTTGGAATGCTTCAAGTGATTGTTTTAGAAAGCTACTAGGCATGACTAAGCTTCCCCTGTGATCACATCATGGTTTGCCATCCTTTTATTACTGAAGTCAAGCAAAACAAAATGGTGGCTATGTGGAGGCCTTGGGATTAATCCAGGATTGGGGAGGTGAGTGCCTCAGTTCCAGTTCTGATCCTTTTTTCAGAGTCAGCAGTTGCCAGTAATAAGCTTAAATTGCTCATACTAGTTTGGGTTTGGGGTACAAAAGGATTTCTATGTACTGTATTGGATCTTATTGTTACAAATTGTGTTATTCACATTTCTGCCTAACCAGAGTGCTGCTGATTCTTGATATTTCATTTAGCATTTATAGGTGACAAATATACTCTCTTTGGATTAATAAATCTTCTGTAAAGTTTTATTATGTAATGGCCATTACCTCAAGTTATCTTAACTAATAGCTATCATAGCCACAAGTATTTGAAGAATTATTTTCTTTCCATTCATTTAGGAATGACATATACAGAACATTCAAATGAGATGGAGAACAGCCTAAGATTTTATGATTGACTAGTCAAATACATGGGACAGAAAGGTGGGTTCTCTCTCATAATTGCATATAAGGTGATTTACATGCAGTTGCTCACATCTCTGGATATTTCCTGGTCTAGAAAATTAAGAGTAAATATCCTTGCTTTTTTAAAAAAAAAATGATACAAGAAAGGGTTGAGATTCAATCTGTCTTTGAGACAAACTTATTTTTATGGGACATGGTATTTCCAATTCAGAATGACAACAAAAAATAGAAATTCTGCCACAAAATGTTCTACAGATGATATCCATCAATAATATCTAAGATAAACAAATGCAGAAGTAAATGCCCCAAGTGCCATGAAACAAAAGGAATGTTTTCTCACATGTTGTAGACATGTAAAAAGCCTCCAAAGTACTGGACACATACAAACACAGCACAAAATTTTGGAAATGAAATTTGCAATTTCCTTATTGGCTTCTAAATGTCTACAAACACTATAAAGCAGCAGATGCATAAAATGATACCCAAATGTTAATTTCTTTTTAAAATGTTTTGGGTTTTAATTGTGGTTAAATGTGCTTTGCTTACCTACTATTTGTTTTTTATTAATATGTAACAATAAGTAGCAATACAATAGAGACTCTAACAATAAGTAATTAGCTTAAAACCAAAACCTTTATTATGCAACAAATACATTTAGACTTCAGTTATTGACTGCCTAGATCTGCAATCATTGAAAGTTGTGACAGCACTGAAAAAGTAGGTTTGCAACCAATCCTCAAATACGCACTTGTTGCATCATTCCTTCAGTCATGTGATAGCAATTTGGGCACTTCGCAACCTGCACACATTTACAGTGATCACATTCATGTGATCACCATTTGCAACTTTCACAGTTGGCTTCCAACAGTCAATGGGGAAGCCAGCAGGAAATCACAGGTCATGATCACATGATGTTGCATTTAAAAACTTAAGAACTAAAGTCATAAATCCAGTGTGGTCAAGTGATATTTCACTTAATGATTGTGTTGTTTAGCGATGGGATTGTCATCCAATTGCAGTTGATAAGTGAGGACTTTAATGCACCATGTACTTTAATGCACCCTTTTCCCAATGTTATTGTCGGAGCTCATCCTGGACCCGAGCCTCGCCATCACCGCAACATCATTACCCAGCTGGGACCATGGAGTCCATCTCTCACCCGGGCGCTTGCTCGTGCTGCAGGCATCTCACTCGTTGCCTCCCTGCCCCAGAGCCTCCCACCTGCCAGCTGATGGTCAAATCACCACAGTGTCTAGTCTGCATGTCGCCGCCCCACCCCGGATGCCTCCCGACTGCCAGCTGGCAGGTGAAGGGTGGTGGACGTGTGGCAGTCCCCCCCCCCCCGGACTCCTAAAGTGCTCTGGCGCACATTCGGAGGGACATTGATACCTATGTCAAACATTGTGTCATCTGTGCCATGTCTCAACCCCATATGGGCAAACCTCTTGGCCTACTGCAGCAGGTGGCAGACCCTGGGAGACCCTGGGAGCAGGTGGGAATGGATTTCCTTGTAGACCTGACAGCAGAGGATATACAGTTCTTTGGACGTTGGTCAATCTGTTTTCCAAATAGGCCCACTTTGTGCCCTGCAAGGGGCTCCCATCGGCATGGAGATTGTCCACTATGTTCATTCAGCATATTTAGTGGCTATACAGGGTCCCTCTCAAATTATTTCAGATAGGGGGGTACAATTTACAGCCAAAGTTTGGCGCACCTTCATGCAGGCAATCGGGTTGACGTGGGCATTGAGCACAGCTTACCACCCAGCCACTAATGGGGTGGCCAAAAGGACCATCACCATGATTGGGCGATATTTACGCAGCTATGTGTCCTGCCAATAGGACGATTGGGTTAATTGTGTTACCATTCGTGGAGGTGGCATATAATAACGCTGTGCACAGTAGCACTGGCTATACCCCCATTCAAGATAGTCAATGGTATGGACTTCCATCACATCCCCTGGGGATTGGCTGGCACCAGTGGCTCGGGACGAATCCTGGCATGTTGCATTCTACAGTGAGGATTGGTGGTTGCACAGGTAGAGGAGGGGCTTTCAAAAGGGGAGGCTTTGGGCTTAAACAGAGAGTGGGAGAATGGGTGCTTTGCCACTGCTTTCAGACCTTTCACATCGCTTCGGTTGCTGCTGTATTCCAGTGCTTTCCGATTAAACTACAGTTTGAAGGTGGTTTGTCTGTTTCGGGGTTCTGTGGTTATGGCATAGCTGTCCCTGACAGTTACATATATTCAGTTCTGGATGGCAATAATCAATCTTGTAATGCAGTTATACTAAATTGTAATTAATATTGATAGATTATTGGAAATAAAGGAAAAATGAAGTTACCTAAACAATATAGTTTTAACGTTCTTCAATTAATACTGTATACATATATAAATAAATATTTTAAGATTTACAAGAAACATAATAACAAGCAAAAGCAAAATAGAAATCATCAACAAAAACAGCACTTTCAATGTTGTAACTATTCTTTGTCTCCGCAAAGAAGTTTTTTTCTTCCATTACAGTAGACCTCCCCAATCTGGTACTAGAGTTCCAACACAGCCTCCCCAGCAGACTGACTTTTAGCCATTCTGGCTACTTTTCCTGGGAACTATAGCCCCAACACAGTTTGACTAAGACACATTTAGAGTGGGTTGTTCTACGTCAGTATTTCTCAACCTTGGCAGTTTGAAGATGCGTGGACTTCAACTCCCAGAATTCCCCAGCCAGCAATGCTGGCT